>APFE031420127.1:1420-16294 GCA_000404065.3 Pinus taeda
TTCCATCAATAATTGTGTTTGCAGCGAATGAATCTCGGTGCTTTGCTCTCGGATGATATCCTTGAGCTCTGTGCTAGGAGAACCGGCATCAAGATCAATAACCGGATCACCTGACATTCTCTCCTCAATCATGGGCTGCTTGCCCCTCTCGGCTACCTGTGTTGCTGTCGGCAACGAGGCCCCTTCCACCTGGTGTGGAGATAACACTCGCTGATCTGATGATGATGATGAGACCCCTTCCACCTGCTGTGGAGTAAATACTCGTCGAGCTGCTGCAAACAAGGTTCTATGACCTCTTTGATATGTACACTGCAGTGGGGGAACAACATGTGTCGGCACAATAATCTCGGGCTGGTGTGATGGACCTCCCTCCTCATGAATGGCCTCTGGCTCTACCTGTGGCTGTGATGGCACTATAAAGACCTCATGAGAAATGAAGTCTGCCCATGGAATGCCCTGCTGACTCAACTGATGAGAAACAATGAGCTGGATGAGACCATGATGGCACAAACTCCTATGCTGCTGAGCTGGGGACTACCTCTGAAACACGGACACCATCCTCTGAATGTCCTGGAAGAAGAAAACCGGGATGTTCATCATCCTCACTCAGGTAAAGTGCATCAACATGCGAATGTGACAAGAGAAGACCTGTGAAAATCTTCCCTCGCATGTAAAGTACCGCATGATAAGTCGCATGATCGAAGCATACTCCGCCCGGAGGAATCTGAAAGGAAAGACCCCCGACAAATGACTCACAAATGTTGGCCTAACATATGGCTCAAAATAAACAAAATCCAGCAATTTGCGCTTGGGCCACACCTCTCGCACATTTGGTATCCCGGTAGCCTCTGAAATCATCTTCGGAGATAGTACAAAATTCACCCCTGCAAGAGTGACCTGCCCATCATGAAGGTGTAAAACAAATAAATGTGCCAACTCCTTGTGATGCTGAATCTGAGCAAGCCTCTCACAGAACTGAAAACATGACATATATCGGAAACCATTCATTGCCAAAGGACAGGCCTGCAATTCTGCCAAAGAGGTGGGTTCTTGTCTCCTATGATGACCACCTTTGCCCCCCTTACGAGGCCTCTGCTGTACCTCCACCTCTGTAGATGATGAATGGTCATCACCTTGCTCATAAGTCTCGGTGTCTGACATGGTTTTGGAGCAAGATGGGCAAGCCAAAAGGTAAATAGAACTGTTGCCTCTGCCTGCAAAATGCTGAGAAGTATGCTGTTTTCAAGGGGAAAAAATCATAAGGGAAATATTAGGGGAGGAATTTTTAATAAGGAATGGGAAAATATAAAAACAGGGATTTTTAGGGATAATTCACAAAATGTTAAACATATCATCTCATCTTTCAGGAAATCATTTGCAACGAAATACTTTTATTAGGATTTTATCATAAGGGAAAACATGTATGATAGTGACCAAGGGAAAGGACATACATTTCAACAGGGGTATGGGACAGCATTGTTCATTTGAGTTTTTGTCTCGTAATGTACATCATGAGGCAAACTCTGTTGTTTCAAAGGGATTCATGTACATTTGGTCATAGGGGAAGGAGGGCTTTATTTATATTCTTGTCAAAAGGAGATTGACAACTTCAAAAGGAAAAGAGTAAAAGGGAAAACAGGATTTGGTTTTGGGAGATACAGCAACATTATTTTGTAGACCATAACTACAGTAATATGTCCATTTTCTAAATATATACAGCTGCATCTTTTTATTTTTTCTATGAATATATAACAGCAGCATGACTTCTTTTTTCAATGACTAATACACAGCAATATCTCTTTTGTTCATATTTGGTCATTTTGGCATATTATTGTAATTTTTATTTTCACGTAATATTTTTATATTTTTTTTTTGTTATTGTTTTTGTTTTCCTTGCTGCTGGTCCATTTAGTTTGTTTGCTGTGGGGAGGGTATTAGGGTTTAGGTAAAATATGAAAGGGCATTATGGTTTTGTAAAGTGATTTGGGATGGGAAATTTAGCATTTCTTGCAAATGAAATAAGAGATAAACATGTATTAACATTTGTGAATTTAAATTAAAAGGAATCGAGGAGGGGATAAGAGGGACTTAAAACCTTGAGAAAACACACAAACCCTAGCATAATGCCTACATTAACAACAACCAAATTCATCCATTCTCTTGCAAATATTAAAGGATAAAACCATTAGACACACCATTATTTAATCATCCCTTGGCATCATTGACGAATTTAGAGCCTACCTCGATCGATTTGGCACTTGGGAGGGCGATTTGATTGATTTAGAGGGTTTCTGGCGAACCCAGGTTCGAGTGGTCGCGCCCCAGGTTCGAGTGGTCGCGCCCCTTCTGAAAATGCACTGTAGGAGTGGCGCTGAGTGGTCGCGCCCCGCCCAATTGGTCGCGCACCTGGTTCGAGTGGTCGCGCCCCTTGGAAATGAGCCAATTGCTGCAAATTGCCTTACTTGAGCTCTCTCTTGTGTTTTGCAAGCTTGCAAATGCATAATGAGGCTATGAAGAGGGAAATTTAGTCTTTATAGGCCCACATTAGAAAAAATTAAATCAACAAACCCACTTTCTAATGTTGTATGTTTTGACATTCATTTTCACACTGTTTTAAATCTCACTTTGCCTGAAATTGATCTTTTGAGTGCTTTAACTTGGTTCTTTTTGCAGGTTGACTATCTGATTGACTCTGGCAAGGAAACCAGGGTTATTGCCGGCATTCTAAAGAATTTTGAAAATTTTCCTTATTTTTGCAAATTTCACATGACCTTGGGTTTAAAAACAGAGTTTTTAAATCCAAGGTGTAAATGAGCTGTAGCTAATGAAAAATATCAATGGAACATATTTGCATACCTCCTTCTGGCTTGCTGGGACTATTAGACCTTTGACTCATGACCTTGCAGTGATTTTGACCGATACCCTAGACCTAGACTTGGGATCTCAAGACAAAAATAAAACAAGTGTGACACAAGCTTATTCAAGTGATATGACCTGATTCCAGCAAAGCCAAGAAGAGAACAAAGACCAGCTCCTCCATCAGTGTTATGGCATGCCTAACGGGATGCAAAACTGATGCTGATGAGACACCTACCTATGCATATGAAAAGAGCTGTTGATCACCGATGGAGGGCTCAAGACCGACACTAACACCTTGAAACAACCTTTTCTAAATTAGCTTGTTGTTTATCATTACAGCCCTCAAATACATTGGTTTTATCAGGTTCTTTTCCTTTACAAACATCAGTAAGAATTGTTTGCATGAATTTATCATTCGTTTCATCTACCCTAAGTTTATGAGAGTATAATTATTCTTGAGCTTATGAGCTCTTACAAAGTATTCATTCCATATTTAACAAGTAGATACTTGTTCTTAGCTCTATAGAAAATAGCTTTTCTGTCATACAAGTAAGGACTTCCTAAAACAATTCCACATATATCCAAAAGAATTATGTCTAACTCAACGTCATCTACAAATGTTGACCCAAAAGAAAACTTGAGTTTGCATTGCCTTGTCACTTGTAGTTGTGCTTTATCATTTAACCATCCTAATGGGTATGTCTTCTTGTGAGGTGTAATCACTAATCCCAACTTCTTTACAATTGCTTCAGAAATTAAATTTACTTGTGAGCCACTATCAAACAAAGTATCAGTTTTTTGATGTTTGGAAATAACTCAAATATGGAAAATCTCATGTCATTTTCTCTCATTTTCTTCATCAATAGTAGATTGTACAGAATTACTAGTAGATGCTTCAGAATTCTTACCTCTTATACCTATGGCTACAACAATTGCTTCATCTCTTGAGTCTGACCCCAAATCTTTCTGAATAGCTGCAACAATCTTCTTCTTCTTGCCCTCAAACTTCTCAGGTCTCAGCTCTAGATGCAGAATCCAGTAGTGCTCATCATCATGCCCATCCTTCTTACAGTGAGTGCATGAAGACTTGCTCTTATGTGCAGTGTTAGCCTTCCTTGCTTTCCATTTCTATTTTTTTTCCTTATTCTTGCTTGTAGTGGGTTGGGATGATCCCCCAACTTCTAGGCTTCCATTCCTTCCTCTAGCTTCTAGATGAGTAGCTTGAACAGATACCTCATCTATACTAGTGGGATTAAACATGAGGATAGTGTGACTCATGTAGCTATGTAGACCACCAATGTACTTCAACAGAGTCTCAGGTGATTCTAATGAGATTCCTAGAAT
The DNA here is from genome assembly GCA_000404065.3 of Pinus taeda. NCBI lineage: Eukaryota > Viridiplantae > Streptophyta > Pinopsida > Pinales > Pinaceae > Pinus > Pinus taeda. The sequence continues at coordinate 5,624 of APFE031420127.1, forward strand.
CAATGCTCTATTTCTAAATTCGTGGGTGTAACCTTGTACACTTTTCCCTTTCAATTGTTAAAGAGTTTGCCAGCTTGCCATGACTTGTTGCATGTAGGCCAATGGATAGAACTACTTTTTGATTGCAGAAACAAATTCACTCTAGACATAAATGGTCTTACCATGTCTCATCATGTCAGCTTGAGTCCTACCTTCCCACCAAACCAAGGTAGTGCCTCCAAGGCATAGGCTTTCCAGCTAAATCTTGCTCTTGTCTGAATCAATACTCTGCACTCTGCAATAATCATCAATTTGTCTAATCTAATTTTCCAGCTTTTTTGCATTCAACTCTCCATCATATATAGGTAAATAAAATTTATCATCTAGTTTAATCAAAGATGCCTTCCTTTTATGTTCAGGGCTATTAGGAGGTGTGAGAAAGCTTTCTTCTTTCCCTTTGCCTTTTGAGTGGTCATGGAGGAGAGACTCATCTTCTCCTTTGTCTTGTTTGGACCCTAATGAATCTTCATCTTTATGTTTTATAAAGTCCTTATACATTTCCTTTACCATGGACCTTAGGGCTAGGAAATTGTCTAAAAATTGAGGGTTTGGCCCCACAGAACCTTCCTCTGACATTGTCTTCCGAGGATAGACTCTCCCAATTTCAGGAATAGTTTCCACCAACTCTCATTCTCCTAATTTGAGCTTTGATCTAGTTAGCATTCAATAGTTAAATCCAACACAAGCTTGTCTAACCTTAACAACCTTGAGCTTTGATACTACTTGATCTGAAAATCAGTCGTAAGTGATCTCAGTTAATTAATTAATGAATGAAGGTATTACAGGCTCATGTGTTGGTGTGTGTCTATGTTATCTTAGGCAACTCTTCAATAACATTGCAAAATACACAGACACCGGAAAACAGTAAGAGAAACACAGTAAGCAAATACAAAAACACAACAAATTAATAAGGAGTTCACTCAATCCTCCTGGGCTACGTCTCCGATCCAGCTTTCAGTGGTGGACTTCTTTTATTGTGTCTTTAAGCAGATTTTTTACAATAAGGAGCTCCATTTGAGTCTCCTGAAACAGATGGTGCTTAGTAGGGTGGTTCTTGGATTCCCCAAGCCACTAGAGTGCATAGAACCCCCCTTACCAAGTCTCAACCTCAACTGGTCTTGATGGGACGAGTCCAATTTGGTACCCAGTTCCCGACAGATATCGTCACAAGGATTGCTTGAACCTCTCAAGCCTTTTGCCTGCTCAATGCTGCCTTAGCTTTGTAGGTCAGCTCAACTCTCTGCATCTACTTCTGTCTCTTCTCATGCTCTTATTCTTACCATGCTCGTTTTTGTTCTTTGTTCGTTCATGGCTTAAAGCCAATACGTCCTTAACTGTTTGCTTCCTCTTATGCCCCTTCCGATCGCCTACTACTGTTCTCTTAGAATTCCTTGCCTCTACGTCATTGCCACTATGTAACGTCTAACAGGGAAGTGGCCACTTCTCCTTTCACGAACTGCGCTAGCTCTTCCTCAAACAGTTCTGTATTTCGGTTACTCTGTGTAATGATTCATCTGTCAACTCAGCGGTCCAATCAAACTTTAGACTTTTTGTTAGACCCCTAGACTACTAGTGTAACCCCTTATTGTTATTAGGACAACCCCATTATTATATTTTTGAACCGATGTAGTCCCCATATTGTTATTATTGCGCCCCATAAAAGCCCACTATTGTTATTACTGTGCCCTTACATTATTATTGTTATGTCAGCTCTGATTATATTATGACCCCTTAGACTCCTATATATAGAAAGGATGTATTTTCATTTGTATCATCCAAGAATTATTCATTTGTGTAATCTAAAGGAGGTTTCCCCCTCAAAGAGGCTAAATTCTAAGGCGCTTATCTCTCTTTTCAATCTTTTTGTGAGCTGGTTTCATAACATTTGGTATCAGAGCTTTGGATTCTAGGGTTTCGCTGCTCCAAACAAGTCATCGTGGCATTTGTGCTATAAAAATTTTTTGCGACATTTCAGATGCTAAAAAAAACCCATTTGGGTTGAAATCGTTTTGAAGCTTGGGTGTAAATTTCAGAACTTTTCATGCTATGTTTGTAGAGATATGATTTGAGGAAGTTGGCCTTTTTGCAGACTTCTGAATTTCATTCCAAACAGGTGACCTGGGGAAAATCGTCATAACATTTGTTTTGAGCATCAGATTGAAATTTTGTAAGAATTTTCAGAAAGAGGACGGACTGTAGTTTCTTGTATATATTTTTCAGATACTAAGGTCAAAACAATGACACATGGCACCTCATACAAGTTTGCTCTTCTGGAAAGGTCTATAACTTGGTCATCTTGGGAGATTGTGCATAACTCTACCTTGGAGAATCTAAATTCGACCAGACTGGTGGCATTGGAAAGAGGACATAGAGGGCTACTGCAGGTCACAATTTCAGAACTTAAAGAGCCAAAATTACAGAGTTATAGTCATTTCAAGATCGAGCTCCTAAAATCAAGAAAAGGCGATATGAGGAAGTTTGATGGCAAGGATCCAGTAAATTGGATACTTCAGATGGAGCAATATTTTGATCTACATGGTGTACCACTATTACAAAAGGTATGTATTGCATCTTCATATTTAGAACCGGATCAATTTTTATGGCATAAAGGGCTTTGTTCTCGTAAACAACTTGTTACATGGTCAATTTTCACGGAGGAAATGATTAGCACATTATGAGGATACAAAGAGAAACACCTTCTTTAGCCAATTGATAAATCTGAAACAAAAGTGTTCAATGGCAGAGAACATTGACGACATCCAAAAATTTAATATAAGGGTAAATGATATTCCAGAGAAGCAAAGGTTTGATGTCTTCATAGGTAATTTAAAGGATAACATTCAACATGATGTTCATCTTTGGGAACCTAATTCATTGGAGAAGGCATTCAGGTGGGCAAGAAAATTTGAAAGAAAAATTATGGAAACAAGGAATCCCACCACTCACGACTATAATTATGAGAGTGTTTCTTCTCCTAGCCTTCCACAACCTACAAGGATTACACCACAACAATTGGAAGAAAAATGAGAAAAGGGGCTTTGTTACAATTGTGATAGAAAATCCATTAAAGGTGATAAGTACGCTGAGAAGAAATTATTTTACATAGAGTATGAAGAGGAGGAAGAAAAGGATCAAGCAACATCAAAAGAAGAGGATATATGCTAGCAAAAAACCCTAGAGAAAGAAGAAATGGATCCGACCATATTTTGTAAATCATTGACAAGAATTACCACTCCTCAAACTCTCAAGATAGAAGGACATATCAAGAAGAAAAAGGTTCAAGAAGTGAAAGACCATATTGAGAAAGAAGAAATGAATCCAACAATATCTTGTAATGCATTGGCTGGAATTACTGCTCCTCAAACTATCAATATAGAAGGACATATCCAGAAGAAAAATGTTCAAGAAGTGAAAGATCACATCAAGCATCAAGAAATGAATCCGAAAATATCTTGTAAAGAATTGGAAGAAATTACCACTCCTCAAACTCTTAAGATAGAAGGACATACCAAGAAGAAAAAGGTTCAAGCAGTGAAAGATCACATCAAGCATCAAAAACAAGTTTTCCAACTTTTAAAGGATAACACCACTTTGGTGCAGAATCGAATGAAACAACAGGTAGATCAACATCACAATGGAAAAAGTTTTGATGTAGGTGATTGTGTATTTTTACGGCTACATCTCAAGCAAGCTAGGTATGAGAAGGAAATGCTAGCAATACTACACGCACTTAAGAAATGGCAACCTTACCCAATGGGAAGACACTTCAAGGTAAAAATGGATCATGATAGTCTTAAATACTTTTTAGAACAAATATTATCTTTAGAAGAACAGAAAAATGGGTCAAAAAATGTGATTATGAACCTTGACATCATTATGAAAAGGGAAGAAATTTTTTTGTTGCAGATGCACTCTTAAGAAAGAATGAGGATGTGGAAGCATTGTTTTGTGCTATTTCTATTATCCAACCAGATTGGATAAACGAAGCAAGGGATGAATGGAAGAAGGACAAAGAAGTGTGGCCACTCATTCAAAAGATACAGAATATCCCAATTCAAACAATATTGCAAGAACTTGAAGAGGAAGGAAAATCCATATTGGAACCTGGAGCAGTCACAGAAACAAGAACCCGATAGCTACAAGATTGATCAATTTCAGAGTATCTCATCAAGTGGAAGAACTTACTTGACGAATATTCCACACGGGAGGACAAGGATTTTATACAGAAGCATCAAGAACTACTCAAGCGCTGAGGACAACATATTTTGAAGGATAGGGGCATGTTAGGCCCCTATACTACTAGTGTAAGCCCTTATTGTTATTAGCACAACCCCCTTATTATATTGTTACACCCATGTAGTCCCCATATTGTTATTATTGTGCCCCATTGAAGACCACTATTTTTATTATTGTGCCCTTACATTATTATTGTTATGTCAGCTCTGATTATATTATGACCCCTTAGACTCCGATATATAGAAAGGATGTATTTTCATTTCTATCATCCAAGAATTATTCATTTGTGTAATGTAAAGGAGGTTTCCCCCTCAAAGAGGCTGCATTCTAAAGCATTTATCTCTCTTTTCAATCTTTTTCTGAGCTGGTTTCATAACACTTTTATATGTCATCACTTATTTCTCCCTCTGAATCCGGTTTCCCATCAAGTTCGATCTCTGTTGTTAGATCTGGAGCCCCCAGATCCTATAGTGTTCACTCTTATCGTGCGGTTTACTTGCTCGGATGTTAGATTGTGATGAGAGGTGGTTTTCTCTCTCATCTGCTAGACACACGTTGTTCATTGTATGGCATCGTTGGGTCTCCTGACAATTCCACTTACCACCCAAAACCCCTCCAATATTCCACCGGTTTTGGAGTGCGGGACCCACCTTTCACTTTAGCGCTTTTCCCACGATTCTCTAGCTTCCCTTCTGACTAAGTGCTCGGGGCCTTTCCATTTCGAGGGGGTTTTCCCAGCTTAGCGCTAATCATGCATTAGAAAGGACCTCTGTTTTCTGATCCGGAGTTCCTAACTGCTAGTTTGCATCATGCGCGACCTCCATGGGCCTCGGTCAGCGCGCTTTGACCGAGGTCCTCGTCGTTCCTTGATGGCTACAAATTTCCACTATCTAGAGGTCCTTCCTGATGGCTCTTGTTCATAAGTTTTGAAGTCTGTCCTGATTTGATATAGTCATAGAACTCTAATAATTTTCATGGATCCAATTCGGAACATTACAACTTGTATAGAATTCCAATCCGAACTCCTAGAATCAATACTAGTGCTCCTCAAACCATTTTTTAGGTATCCTTATTGAACACTATTTTTACACCTGCATCATCCAGCTTGCTTACAGAAATTAGATTTCTGGCCAATGTAGGAATATGCAAAACACCGGAAGTGTTCTAAACCTTCCACCTTGCAACTTCAACTTGTTAAAATTGGTAAACAGGGAAAAAATTCATATGGGTCATCTTATTCATGGCTAATAATATTTTTATTAGATTCCTCTCGTCGAGAGGTGTAGGATTGTTATAAATATCATCTGATTCCGATAAGTATTCATGGAGATATGAATTTATTTTGATTATGGAATTATTATCAAGCCAACCTACAACTCATGTAGGCTCAGAAACCCAACAATCGCATCTATTCAAACACCAACATTGTGTATAAATACAGGATGAATTTTCCTCATTTAGACTCGCTCATCTCATCACATCTCTCTCTCTCTACAATGCAGAAAATGGTCTCTTCTCTACTTTGTAGAAAAGGGTCTCTCTCTCACACATTTGAAGTCGGACGCTGACGAAACTGAAGCTGCAACTGCAGAAGTAAATATTGACCTATGTGGACTAGAAGATCTCCTCATCTAAATTGTGTTGTAGGTTCATCTGAACCTCCTTTGAAAGACACAACTTTTGGTGGTGGAATCAAGTCAATTCGACAGACGGTTTGCAAGATATCTACTGCCCTAGTTTGAAGCTGGAAGCTACCGAAACTGAAGCTACAACTACAGAAGTAAAGATTTACCTACGTGGAATAGAAGATATCTTCATCTAAAATACACTATAGGTTCATCTGAACCTCCTCTGGAAGACGCAATGTTTGGTGGTGGAATCATGCTGATCCGACGGTCGATTTGTGAGATTTCGTCTGCCCTAGTTTCATGATGAAGCCGCTAATTTTGATGCTGCTAATCTAGGGTTTGCAACTGTTGATATAAATCAGATTTATTGTACTATTTCTCTCTACTGAATTATTGAAGATAAAAGGATATTTGATCAAATGGTTTCCCCACACATTGTGGGGTTTGTCCCTCGCTAGCCGCCACATCTTGTGTCTCTTGTCTTGGCTTGTTTTCTGTCAATCATTTAATGTTCTATTTGCACTTTAATTTATGCACATGTGATTGCTAATCTATGGAATATAATAATAAAAAGAAGTAAACTATTATAAGCATAGAACATACCATAACTTAACATGGTATCAGAGCTGAGGTGAAGACAAAGTTTGAGCAAGAGCAAGAGCAATCACCGAAGAGCAGATTGGCGATGCTATCCTAAAAGAACTATGGGGTCCTCAACACTCTGCTGAAGGCAAGCTTCATAAGAAAGATAACTATCATGGATGGAAGATGTCTATCGATCTAACACTAGAAGATCCAAGAGTGTTGGACCATGGAAGAGGCAATATTGTTGAGCCTCCATCAAATGCATCCGCTGTTGTATGGAACAAATGGAAAACCAAAGAACTCAAAATAGAAGATCATCTGGGACTCTATCGACAAGCACTTGGTGGCCTACATCTCTAAACTGGACACCTCCAAGGAAATCTACGATAGACTGGTGAGTTTATTTAAAGTTAATGATGCAAATCAAGTTTTGTTTCTTAGAAATAAACTGAGGGAAATCACGAAGGGTAAATATGAGAGTATGAAAGCATACTTCTTAAGAATAACTGAGATCAAGAACGATCTCCTATCTATTGGGGAGGCTATTATTGACAGGGAAATGGCACTCACGACTCTTGGAGGATTACCATCCAAATGGTACGTGTTTAGGACTACTCCTCTGAACTATAATGTAATTCCTGGTTTCGACGAATTAATGGCTAGATGCATTCAAGAAGAAACAAGGGAAGAAGAGCAAGAAATGCCCATGCCTAAAGGTCCTCCTGCTACCTTTTCTTCTCATGCTAAGAAAATAAATAATTCTGAGACTAAATCAAAAGGAAAGTCTGGCCTAAGGCTCTAACAAAATAACGATGTTACGTCTGCGCCAAAGTAGGTCACTATGCAAGGGAGTGCCCTGATAGAAAGGACTCAGACTGGGATGATGATCAAAATCCCTCTGATGGCAATCAAAGGAATGAAAAATTCCATAGCAAAGGTAAGAGGAGAGTTGGGAATCAAGGAAGAGGACAACCATTCAAGAAGGCTAGAAATTCCAAGATGTATTAAATGCACCTGACCTGAAAAAGAACCTAGTGTCCATCTCGGCAATGGAAGACAAAGGCTACAAGGTAACCTCTAGCGATGGCAAGGTACGTATATGGAAAAATAATGTTAAAGATGCCTTTACTCTTGGGTTTAGTGCTGATTCATTATATCAGGTCGATGGAAGTCCACTAGGTGTCATGTCTTATGACACATCTCTTCAGTCTGAACTTTGGCATCGGAGGTTTGCCCCCCTTCATTATAAAGCTATACTCGGTGTAAGACAAATGGTGATAGGGATGCCCGAATTCCGAGTGGAGAAAGAAGGTGTATGTCCAGGATGTGCTAAAGGAAAGCTCAAAAGGGGACCATTTCCCTCAAGCCAAAGCAAGACATTTGATATATTACAGTTGGTTCACTCAGGCATACCTGAGGTTGGCACTAAGAGGGAGACTACTACACCACATAATCCTAAGCAGAATGGTGTGGTGGGAAGGAAGAACTGCATGATTGTGGAAGCTGTCTAGCCCATGCTACATGATTAAAGACTTTCGATGTTTCTATGGGCTGAAACTACAAACACTACCGTACATGTACACAATTGATGCCCTCATCAAGCATTGGGTTCCAAGACTCCTGAAGGAATGTTCACCGCCGATCAAAGGGAAGTCGTGATTATTCATGATGTCACCTTTGACGAATATATGGCTCTCAGCAAGGTGGACAATCTTCCGACTTTGAGGAGCCCTCAAGAAGTCGACACCAGGGAACCGAAAGAAAAGGATGATGAATCAACGCCTGATGTAGAAGAACCCATGGATCCGATTGATCCTCATCCACATGAGCCTTCCTCTTCTAGGAAGAGGCCTTCATGGCTTAGGGGGATACTTGATTATGCTAAAGGACATGCTGCGCCCTGAGGAACCCTCCGTCAAAGAAAGAAACCTAATAGGTATCAGGGATACCTGATCCAAATCGGATCCATAAACAACTATCATAGAACCGTGACTAAAACAAGTCGAAAATATCCTCGAAGAATCCAAACCATAGTCAAAAACACCTTGAACCAGTGGCCATGGTAACTGGCGTGGAACGACAAGGACCTTAGTCAAAGCGCACTGACCGAGGCCCATGGAGACTGCGCAGGAGGTCAAAATAGCCCCTGGGAGCCTCGGATCGAGAAAAGGAGCTGGTTTTTAATGCGTGTTAGCGCTAACACGCATCACTGGGAAAACATGGCCGAAATGGTAGGGCTTAAGCACTTGGTCACATTGGGAGCCAGGGGACCACGGGCGGAAAAAGGTAAAAAGTGCCAATGTACGATGGTGGGACCCGTGGCCTGGAAACTGGTGATTTGATCGGGACACCCTTGAATAGTAAGCGGTTTTGGAGAAAGCGGAGCAATCACAATCAGCGAACGACGCGTGGCATCGGAGGAGAGAGAAAAACTGCCGCGATCATGCATTATCGATCTAGCAAGTCAACCACACTCGACGTGCGAATGACGTTGGATCTGGAGGAGCCCAGATCGGACGGCTGATATTGTGCCCAATAGACAGAGCAGAATTGACAGGGGATTAAGCCGCGATTTAAGAGGATTTGGAATCTGTTGACCACTACGGTGGAGAAAGCAATGAATCTACAAGTTGGATGGTGCAGTTCCGATGGAGACACATGGTTACTTCCTGAGCATTATGCTGACGCCAAATAGGGAATTCCAAGCACACAGGCAACAGGCGAATCGACGCAAGAAGGAGAGTAAACGAATAGACATGGAGGTCAAATGGCTAAAGCCATGAGCAGAGATAGTGAGCAGGAGATCAGAAAAGAGATTCAGATCGAAGAGCCCAAGTGACCAAGAGAGACAGTGAACAGTGAACCCTAAGAGGAGGACTGAGCACAGAGAGCAGTAAAGCCAAGCAAAGGAGACAAAGGGCCGAGCTGACCATAGGCAGCATCGAGCACCAAAGATCTTGAAGAATCAAGCCTTCCCATAGAGGAATCTGTCCAGATTGAGCATCACAGTTGGCTCTTTCCACTGTAGACCGAGAATCGCAGGGCAGGTAGGAAGAATAACGGTCTGTGTACTCCAAGTGGCTTAGGGAATCCAAGAACCACCTTGCCAAGAAAAATCTACTTCAGGAGAACTCATGTTGAGTCCCTGCATTTGGAATTCTTTGCTTAAAGACACAATTAAACAAGGCCACCACTGAAGCTGGACCGGAGACGTAGCCCTGGAGAATAGGGTGAAATCATTATTAAAAATTGTTTGTGTCTAGTATTGCTTACTGTATTTCTCTGTTTTCTTTCCATTCAAAATGTCTATGTATTGGCAATATGATCGATCCGTTATTTCAATAACACAGAATAGACACCAACACATTAGTCTATAATACCTTTTGGTTATTAAACCTTCAACTGAGGTCACTCATAGGGTGAGAATGAGATCAAGTGGTATCAGAGCTCTAGGCTGTAAGGTTAGACAAGCTTGTGCTGGTTTAGCTGTGGATGATCACTAGATCAAAGCTCAAATTAGGAGAAGGAGAGTTGGTGGAAACTAATCCTAAAATTGGGAGAGTCTATTATGGGAAGACAATGTCAGAAGAAGGTTCTATAGGACTAGACCCCCAGTTCGTAGAAAATTTCCTAGCTATGAAGTCTATGGTAGAAGAAATGTATAGGAACTTTAGAAAGCATAAGGATGAAGATTCACCAAGCTCTAAACAAGATAAAGAAGAATATGAATCTCATTCTCATGACCACTCTAAAGGAAAGGGAAAAGAAGAAAGCTTTCCTACACCTCCTAGTAGCCCTGTGCATAACAAGAAGGCATCCTTGATTAAATTGGATGTCAAATTTGATTTTCCTATATATGATGGAGAGCTAAATGCTGAAAAGTTGGACAAATGGATTAGACAAATTGATGTGTATTGTAGGGTACAAAACATAAACTCAGACAGGAGTAATATTCAACTAGCAAGCCTATGCCTAGGAGGCACTACCTTGGTTTGGTGGGAAGCCAGAACCCAAGCTGATGTGAAGAAGCATGGTAAGACCATCTCTATCTGGAGTGACTTTGTCTCTGCCATAAGAAAATAGTTCTATCCATTGGCCTACATGCAACAAGCCATGATGAGTTGGCAAACTCTTCGGCAGTTGAAAGGGCAAAGTGTGCAAGGGTATACTCAAGAATTTAGAA
>APFE031420127.1:44565-60788 GCA_000404065.3 Pinus taeda
AAAAATAATAAAATTAATAGTTGATTTTTATTTTATTTTTATTTTAACCAAGCTAAAATGTTTAACATACATTAAATTACAACATCCATTTTTACTCTTGATTGGATCAAATATTTTTTCACTCTATGCTAGTTTGCATATCACGATATTTGATACCTCTCGGGGTTAGTAGATCCAGAGTAAAGATGGATCTATTCTGGTTTAATTCCCCCATTTAAATAGGCTACATTCCAAGTGAATACCATGGGTCAATACCATGTGCTATTTTGGTGAATACCATGGGTCAATACCATGTGCCATTTTTTATTTTTATTAATACTAATATTAGGGTTAATAATGTTTTTTTGCATGGTATTAATATAAAAAAATAAAAAAATGTTTTATTTGTTTATCATATCTCTCGTTTATTTATATTTTTATTAATTTACCATACCATTCATAAATACAAGGTGACTTATGGAGTAGATATAAAAAAATGTTTTATTTGTTTACCATACCTCTCGCTTATTTATATTTTTATTAATTTACCATACCTCTTTTACAAATATGGTATTTGGCCCATAGGATTCAGTTAAATAAAACCTTTTTCTTGAGCCCTCATAAATAGAACGAGGGTTATGGACTAAATATAAAAAGAGGTTTTATTTATTTACCATATGTCTAGTTTATTTATATTTTAATTTATTTACCATACCTTTTGAGTAAGTATAAGAAGACATTTTATTTATTTACCATACCTCTCATTTATTTATATTTTTATTAATTTACCATACTTCTTTTATAAATATGGTATTTGGCCCATAGGATTCACTTAGATAAAACCTGTTCTTCAAAATTAGGGCGAATGGAAGGTTGTAACTCCTAATTTCAAGGGCTAAATTTACCTTTTTTACCCTCTCCCTTAAAATAAGGTGGGCTATTTGAGGTGATTTGTAAAAATGTACTATGATACAAAAAATCACCCACTAAAAATTTAAAACCCCTTAATTTCGCTGAAGGGCGAACATTCGCCCCTAAAATTTTCCATGGCAGTAAGGAGCTTGAAGAATCAAGCCTTCCCATAGAGGAATCTGTCTGGATTGAGCATCACAGTTGGATCTTTCCACTGTAGACCGACAGTCGTAGGGCAGGTAGGAAGAAAAAGAGTCTGTGTACTCCAAGTGGGTTGGGGAATCCATGAACCACCTTGCCAAGCAAAATCTGCTTCAGGAGAACTCATATTGAGTCCCTGCATTTGGAATTCTCTACTTGAAGACACAATAAAACAAGGGCACCATTGAATTTGGACCGGAGATGTAGCCCTGGAGAATAGGGTGAACTCCTTATTAAAAATTGTTTGTGTCTAGTATTGCTTACTGTATTTCTCTGCTGTCTTTCCATTCAAAATGTTTGTGTATTGGCAATATGATCGATCTGTTGTTTCAATAACACAGAACACACACCAGCACATGAGTCTATAATACCTTTTCGTTATTAAATCTTCAACTGAGGTCACTCATAGGGTGAGAATCAGATCAATACCTGACCATCATGAGCACGATCATACAAAATGAGCCTTCATCATTCTCAAATGTCGTCAAGCATTAAGTATGGAAGGATGTTATGACCATAGAATATGAGTCTATTATGGAGAATGATGTTTGGGAAGTAGTTCCCAGACCCCGGACAAGACAATTGTTACTTCAAAATGGCTTTACAAGATAAAGCATGCAGTAGATGGAAGTACGGAAAAGTATAAGGCTTGTTTTGTTGCTCGTGGTTTATCCCAGAAGGAAGGTATAAACTATGATATTTGCACCTGTTGCCAGATATACGACCATCCACTTGATCATAGCTTGTGGCTTCACAAGGATGGAACCTACATTAGATGGATTTCAAGACCGTGTTCTTGCACGGTTCGATCAAAGAAGAGGTCTATGTGGAGCAACCCGAAGGATTTGAGATTTATGATTAAAAATCTCATGTATGCAGGTTGAATAAGGCTCTCTATGGGCTTAAGCAAGCACCTCGAGCATGGTATGAGAGGATCGATAACTACTTGATGAAGCTGGGATTCACTAGGAGTGAAGCTGATCCTAACCTTTACTTTAAGGTTGAAGATGACAAGCCTCTCATACTGGTGTTGTATGTGGATGACCTCTTTCTAATAGGTGCAGACCTTCTCATTCACAAATGTAAGAGGGAGTTGGCTTCTGAATTTGAAATGAAGGACCAAGGACTTGATGTATGGCACAAGCCAAGGAAAATTTTCCTATCTCAAGGAAAATATGTGGTAAGGATATTAGAAAGATTCGGTATGATGGACTAAGCCTATGACTACCTCGAGGATCTTAACTTTTAGAAGTTATATGGTAGTGATGTCGGACCAGATTTGGGAAATGCCTTTGAGTTTCATAAACTCATTCGCATTGATGTTCTTAGTGAACCTTCGTCCGAACATATGTTTTGCAGTTAGCATTGTGAACTCATATTTGGTTGAGCCTCACTAGATTGATGCCAAGAATCTTCTAAGATATCTTCATGGCACAATTACTAATGGATTGAGATACACTGCCGGAAATATGAAACTGCATGATTATTCAAATGCTGATTAAGCAGGTAGTGTGGAGGATCACTGGAGCACTTTTTAGTGTTGTTTCTCTTTGGATTCTGCTTTGATATAATGGATGAGTAGGAAGCAGAAGTCGGTTGCCATAAGCACCACCGAGACCAGATACATATCTACGAGTATGATCTCGTATGAAGCTGCCTGGTTGGGGAAGCTCTTCAGTGAGCTGTTTGAAAACATACCACTGTGATTCTCTATAACAACCAGAGGTGGGATTCGATTATTGAGGAATCCCATATTCATGAATTGCTCCAGCAGATAAACATCATCTAGTATATGGTAAGTCGATGAGCAAGGAGGCTCCTTCACATTAAGATGATGTACAAGTCGATACACCTTGTCAAAGCCCCGAGGAAGGATCTAATATGTGATTTTCCCAAATGAGTTGGAGTCGTCAAGAAACCCTTGTGTAAGGGTCTTGCATGTTGCATACATTGAGCTATGGGATCTCTGAGGGCTTGCAGTTCTTACTGGAGCAACATACGACCACAGGGTGAGTCACCCTCCCCTGGTGGTGCACACTAGAACAAGATGATTCGCTCTCTTGTGGGACAAGATGATTCTCTCTCTTGTGGAATAGGATGATTTGCTCTCCTGTGTAGTAGGATGATTAGTTCTCCTGTGAGGCCTAGATTGATGTGTTCTCCTGTGAGGACAGGATTGATTAGTTCTCATGGGAAGTACCTCTCATCTGATCAATGAGCAGGGAAATGAAGTTAGGGACCATAGTAGTACTGATGGACGCATCATTGTATCTACCATACTCCCTAAGCTAGGATAACCTCCATTGATCTGGGATTAATGATACTGCTCTGGGACCAATGGTAGGAGTTGTACCATACTATGACGCTGACTTCGCATCGGTTGAGACTGGTCTCGGACCAGTGGTACAATTTTTGAGACTGTGATACTGGTTTGGGACCAGTGGTAGGAGTGGTACTTACTATGAAGCTTACTTTGGGTCGGTTGAGACAGGTCTGGGACTAGTGGTACGCACTTTGAGACTGACCTTGAGTCAGTGGAGGATGATATTGGTCTGAGACCAGTGGATTTGTACTCACTATGACGCTGACTTCGGGTTGGTTGAGACTGGTCTGGGACCAGTGGTACATACTCTAAGACTTACTTTGAGTCAGTATGATACATCCTCGATCATTTCTTCTTCTTCATAATTCGAACAAAAGCAGAGTAGAACAGAACAATGCAAGAGCAGAGTAGAACATAGAAAAGCAGTACAGATTAGTAAAGTGCAGAACAAGACAAAGCAGAACAAGCATAATAGATCAGAGGAGGGTAAGGGTCAGGCTGTACAGGGTAGTGCATTTGATGGATGAATAGTAACAACTGATAGATAGATTGCAGATGAAGTTCTCCCTAGTTGAGAGGAAGTGTTAAAATTGGCAACCAAGGCAAAATTTCATGTGGGTCATCTTATTCATGGCTGATAATATTTTTATTAGATTCCTTTCATCAAGAGGTGTAGGATTGATATAAATATCATCCGATTATGATAAGTATTCATGTAGATATGAATTTATTTTGATTATGGAATTATTATCAAGCCCACCTACAACTCATGTAGGCTTAGAAGCCCAACATTCGCATCTATTCAAACACCAACATTGTGTATAAATACAAGAGGAATTTTCCTCATTTGGACTCACTCATCTCATCACATCTCTCTCTCTCTACTACGCAGAAAAGAGTCTCTTCTCTACTACGCAGAAAAGGGTTTCTCTCTCACACATTCGAAGCCGGAAGCTGTCGAAACTGAAGCTGCAACTGCAGAAGTAAAGATTGACCTACGTGGACTAGAAGATCTCCTCATCTGAATCATGCTGTAGGGTCATCTAAACCTCCTCTGAAAGCTTCAAGTTTTGGTGGTGGAATCAAGTCAATTCGACAGACGATTTGCAAGATATCGAATGCCCTAGTTTGAAGTCGGAAGCTGCTGAAACTGAAGCTGCAACTACAGAAGCAAAGATTGACCTGTGTGGACTAGAATATCTCTTCATATGAACTGCACTGTAGGTTCATCTGAACCTCCTCTAGAAGCCACAACTTTTGGTGGTGGAATCATGCCGATCCGACAGTCAGTTTGTGAGATATTGTCTGCCCTAGTTTAATGATGAAGCCGCTAATGTTGATGTTGTTGATCTAGGGTTTGCTATTGTTGATATAAATCAGATTTATTATACTATTTCTCTCTGTTGAATTATTGAAGATAAAATAAGATTTGATCAAAGGGTTTCCCCACACATTCTGGGGTTTTTCCCTGGCTAGCCGCCACATCTTGTGTCTCTTGTCTTGGCTTGTTTTCTGTCGATCATTTAAAGTTCTATCTACACTTTCCTTTATGTACATGTGATTGCTAATCTGTGGAATATAATAAGAAAAATAAGTAAATTGTTATAAGAATAGAACATACCATAACTTAATACAACTTCACTTTTCCATGACCAACAATTCTAGACTTCCTGTCATCCCCCAAGAAGACATCAACACCATCATATTTCTCATACTCACAAAACCACTCTCTATGGGGAGTGAAGTGAAAGGATGCACCTAAGTCAATCACCCATGCCTCATGATCTACATGTGTACTTGAAGAAGCCAAGTACACATCCCCACCTTCATCTGAGGTGGTTTTCGCCTCTGCAGAAGGAGCATCATTAGATACCTTTCCTTTGTCAGGAGCTTTAGAAAAACAATCCCTTTTGAAGTTCCTTTCCTTTCCACATTTCTAGCAAACCAACTTTAAAGGTTTTCCTGGAGATCTAGATCTCCCTTTAGATTTAGATCTCCCACTCGATGACTTATTTTTGTTTCTGTTCTAGGACAGTCCTCGTATAGAAAAGGCATCAACATTCTGGCTCTCAATATTTTTTCGTCTCATCTCCTCCATTAGCAAGGATGATACTATTTCATCAAACTGCAAGGTAGTTGCATTTCTACCTATTGTGATAACTAGAGTATCCCACGAATCTGGTAGAGAACAGAACAAACTAATGCACTTATCTTCATCTGAAATATTAATATCAACAGATAATAACTGACGTACCACATTATTAAATGAATTTAGATGCTTCGTTACTGAGTATCCATCTTTCATCCTCAGGTTATACAGCTTTTTCCGTAGGAACAGTTTATTGACCAGCGACTTAGATTGGTACAAAGTCCCTAACTTTTCACACAAAACCTTTGTCGTAGCTTCCCTTGATACATTCAACAATTTTGAATCTAAGACACACAATCGTATTGTGCTCTTTGCCTTCCAATCCAACTTCTTCCATTCTTCATCAGATACTCCTATTGGTTTAGTACCTGGATCTACCACGATCTACTGATCTTTGTCTACCAATAGATCCTGCATCTTGAGTTTCCACAACTGAAAACTTTAACCATTAAATTTCTCAATCTCTATCTTTCCATTGCTTGCCATCTTCTTTGACCACCAGAATCGATCCTGCAGATCTCCCACTGAACAGGGTCTACCACAGGCTTGAGCAAAACCCCTCAGCAACAAAGGCATGCCCTTGAAGCCAAAACAACTCCGATACTAAATGTAGGTTTTAACCCCATATAGAAATTACTTGCATACGAATTCTAAAACACATAAAACACATATATACAGAGATTTTCCCCTGGATCCCAAAACTGGGACTACCAGCTTGATTTTTCATTATGTTCCTTTCAATGTTACAATACACATTTATACATGTTGAAGCATCCAATACCATGGACCGAAAACCATTGCATCCAAAACCATGGAATGAAAACCATCATGTCCAAAACCATGTGCGAAAAGACATGCACAAAACCATAGGTAGGTCTGCCCATAGAGTGGGGTTACCTGCACCCCTCAAACCCCTTGTGACTCCCCACGCTACACAATCAGCGCAATGAAGGGGGGGCTCCGCCCCCCTTCTAATCCCCTAGCTAACTACGTGGGCCAGTCATGGAAAGAATATAACACAACCCCATAGTTGGTGCCTATTGATTTCATGGCCAGAAGTCATTCTATCCAATTTCTAATGAAAGAAATAAAAGCATGCATCTGTAAGTCCCCCATATAGGAGAAAATGTTCGCAACCATATGAAAACTAGCATCCTCACAAATTATATTATGAAGAAACAACTTGCATAGTAAACTTTGGTCATTAAAATCGCAAGCACGAAACAATTCCATAAAAATTTTGGTAGAATTACCTAAATACAGTCTATTTTCATAGATCATCTTCAAATGAAACAAATAAAATATTTCCCACAAAATGACTAGGGATGATGGAGAGGGCCTTCTACACCCTAACATTTTTAGGTTGAGTTCATGCACCTTTTGTTTATCATTTGTTAAATCATGAACTTGCTGCTGTAACAACTGCAATTGCTCCTCTTTCTTCTTCATGGCTTTCTTCTCTTCCCATGTTTCCCATTCTTCTACCAATTTCTTCTCAACCCATTTTTCCTTGTACAAACCTACCACTTTCCGATGTATTTCTAATGAGATCAGTCCCTCTTGCAAAGAGAGTGCCTTTTGTTTCCATTTCTGTAAGTATGATGTCAATAAAATTTTCTCTGAACACCATCCTACTTCAGGATCTTGTGTTCCTTCACATCAAATATCACTTGGAGGTGTAACAACACCTCGAGGATTGAGCTTCCCTGCTTCAACTATTGATTTCTGAGTACCAGCTTCTTCATCAGCAGGTTCTTCTAGTTCAACCCTTTCTTTCTCTTCTTGGGTAACCCCTACCTCTACTAGTAGTTCTTATGTAACAATAGTGTCGTTGGAAGGTTCTTGTGTGTCAGATCCCAGGCCGCTTTCTGTGGGATGCTTCGTTTCAGCTATTGGTTCTTATGTAACAACAAAATCATTAATAGGTTCTTGTGTAACAAGTTCCCAAGATTCGATTTGAGTTTCCGTCGAAATGGTATTTGCAACACAAACTTTATATCTGGCTACTACTAGATCCCTAGCACATGTTGCACATACAAAACCTGATGTGGTTTCACCCCTCATTTTATATACAGCCTTTACCAAGGTGTCCAGGCCTAGGTCCTATGCTTCCACTTTACTCTCCTCTAATTGCAACCTTAATTTTTCATTTTCTTTTTCAAAATTTTCAATGTTATGCAGCAAAAGTTGGGTCTCATCCTTACCTGGTAGAGGGACTTCTTCCAGATGGGCCTGTTCCCCTTCTTTATGTTTCCCCGTGTCCTTGTGTTTTCTCATCTCCTTTTTAGATGGAGGTGAATCTTCTGGCTGTGAGTTGACTTTCACCCTTTTCTTCAGTATCTTGCCACTTAATTGCTTCTCTAATGATATTTTCTCAATCCTACCTCCCAAGGAGTTCCCTTGTTCTTCAGTATCCCTAACTTACCTTGGAGCATCATCAGGGATTGCAGCTTGCCTTCAGTGGGAAGTCCTTGTTTTTCTACTCATAAACTCCTCCCAACTCGTGCGTTGGTGTTCCAATGCATCCAACACAATTAACTTGATGAGGCCATGGTTAGTAATGAAAATCTCTGGGTGTGCAACAATTTTCACAGCAGCAGACATGTGCTTTATATTTTATAGTAAGAAATATGGGAGGTTGGACAACTTCCTGTGTTGAAGGTGGTTTAGCAGGGGGAAATGGTAATTGAAAAAGATTGTTGCCCTTCCTTCACAAGTAGTGTACTTGATAATGTATAGGGCAATGTCTCCCCATGGATGAGGGAGTGATAACCTCTCAATTCCCCTACCCTTTTTCTCCAATTCCTGTTCTCCTAGCAGGAATTCCGCCTTAAGGGAGGGGTCGCTGATCTTTCGATTAAACCACCTTTTTCCCCCAATCTGTAATGATGTTACTCGGGAAATTACTTCTTCCGTGACTTCTAGCTTCAACCCCCTAACGTCTATCTAGTTTCTATTAAGCTTTTAGGGAATTCCATGGCAATTGACTCCTCTGGTCCCTTAAGTCGCTCAAAGAACTCAAAGCATCCTTCTTCCTTAAAGATTTGGCATGCCTCGGGGCAATTCTCTAGTGCTTCAGTCAAATTGGGCTCATGCCGGATTGCTGCTCCTCCCATTTCTGTTTCAGTTACTGCACTCTATGTTCTCTTTGTTATTCCTATGAGAATTTTGAAATGAGTGTGGAATGCTTTGCTGCGGTTGATATCAGAGCAGTGCAGTAGGCAATAAAAGAAATAATTTCAGCTTAGGGGGATCGTAATGTACACATTGTGATCTCACTATTGATCCTAAATCATGGAGGTCTGGCTTTAAATATGATTAGTCCTTTGCATGATCAACGTAAAGAGATAAAAATAATGGTAGGGTTTTAATAATTATTTCAGGATTGTTGCTTTTAATTTTAGTTTGAAATCGCAGATTGTGAAATGATTCGACCTCCCCCCAAGTTTAATGTGACGTTCATCCTTGGCAGTCAAAGAAGGTGCCGTATTAATTTCCATAATTTTTAAATAGAGGGAAAAATCGATATACCTTTTGCGTGATGTACTTAAGGTGATGTGGCAAAAAGGGATTGTCGAAAAGGTACTAGCGATATAATTAATTCTGGCAATGACTTGTTGGTTGTGTCAATTTCTTCTGTAGCATGATGCTGATGAAAGTTATTTATTGCGATAGATGATTTTTCCTGGGTCACTACTGTAGGTTGTCAGTTGTTACACGTGTAACAACAAATACAATTTCTAACACTATTTCTACATAAGTTTCTTATTTACACTACTCTTTACAAATACTTTCAAAAATTTGAAAAGAATGAGGAAACACTAAAAACCTATAAAAACATATTGTAAGATGTGCATGAGATAAATGATGTTGTTACAGAAAGAAAAGAACATGTAATAGCCACCACATGGTGGTTTTCAACTATCACAATTTGTTTACCTGAGCCCCTATAAGAGGTTTTCACAGTCATATTCTTATTTACATTTTTATTACATTCTTTTTATGTTTATTTTACTGGGTGTAATAGCTACCAACAAAAGTTGGTTTTTGGCCGCTACACTTATTAGAGAATTAAGAATTTGGCAACATAATAGAGTTTTCCCTTGCCCATGTAATATGAAGTTCAAAATCCATGACAAAGTTGATGAGTGAATCCTTTGAAGCGAGTTTGTGATACAGGTGGTGACGGTGCCCATTAGCGAGTAATGGTGTCCTAGCATTGTGAATGGTAACTAAATTCATAGTCCCATTGTCAAAAATTGTCAACTTCATAAGGACTTAGCCACCTGGTGCAAAGCTTCCCCTTGAAATCCTTGAATCTTGAATCATATAATAGAGCTCAATATCCTTTTTGAAATTTCTTCTTTTTAATGAATCTATCGTGCCACTTAGCCCTTTGTTGTTGAAATATGTCTGTTTGCTTAATAGCAGCTAATATTTTCTCATCTAGCTCATTGAGCTGATTCAACCGTTGCTTCTATGTTGTTTCCAGATCCAAGTTCACTTGTAGTGCTATTCTTAATGTCTTGATTTCGAACTCTATGGGAAATAAAGGATTTTTACCATAAACTAATTCATAAAATGAGAATCCTGTAGTATTCCTCTATGTAGTCTTGTATGCCCACAACACCTCTGGAAGTTCACCAACCCAATTCCTCCAATGGTTGGTTGCAATCTTGGCTAGAATTCTCTCAATAACCTTGTTGGTGATTTCCACTTGGCCATTCACTTGTGGATGATAAGGTGAAATAATCCTATGACAGATTTTGTATTTTTCAACAAGCTTCTGAATCAAATGAGATGTGAATTGGGGCCCTCCATCCGTCACTATTTCTCTGGGTACCCCAAAATGAGCAAAAATGTCTTCAAACAAAAATTCTGAAACAACCTGCTCTATGGCTCTCATTAATGCTTTCGCTTCAACCCATTTTGTGACATAGTCTATGCAGACCAGGATGTAGGATGTTTGTTAGGAAAAAGGGTTAATTGGTCCTACAAAATCCAGGGCCCGTTTCTCAAATGGCTCTAGAGCTATTTGAGGTCATAATGTCATCTGATCTGAATAGAGCAGTTGAGCCATTCTCTAGCAGCTGTCAGATCCCTTCACGACTTTCTTAGCATCCTGAAATATTGTGGGCCAGTAGTATCCTGTTAAGAGCACCTTGTATTTTGTCCTCTTATTTGCAAAGTGTCCTCTGCAAGGTTCATTATGAAAAGGTTTAAGGATATCAAAAATTTCATCTTCCCTCACACAACACCTAATCTGATGGTCTGGCCCAGTGTGATAGAGATTTCCCTCAATCCATGAATACCTAATACTTTGCAGGAGAATTCTTCTCTTTTCTCTAGAGGATAGTGTTATACGGAATTTATACCTATGGATAAGTATATCTTCCCTAAGTGGGTAGTTACACTTAGAACAACTGAAGTAAATATGTTTAACCATTTACTACAATAAACATATAAGATAAAGGAACCTACTTGTGATCCTTCACATCCTTTGATCTCCTTTGAGTTGCACCCGTCGTTCCCACTCAAACTGAATTCGCTCAATTGATACCTGCCAACATAAACAAAATATGACAACAAACAAAGCATATGATCTAGTTATTGTAAAAAAATGGAATCGACAACATTTGAACATACATTCATCATTATATAGGCAAAAGTATTGGAAAAGGAACAAACAATTTTATTGATTTATAGAAGGAGAAGTTACGCCCAATGTGGTTCGATCTCGTGTCACTCATCCAGCTTAGTCCAAACCCTCATCACACCAATAGCAACATCAATCCAGCAGCATAATATTACTTGGCAATTATTTCAAATCTCTAAACCAACAATATTTCTCTATAATATCGAAGCCCTAGCCCCATGATCACTATGATGAGTGGTCAATTTATAGGGAAATGAAAGTGATTTTGTCATAAACAGGGTATTGAATGGTTTTTTGTAATGTCCCAAGAAAAATTGTAAATATTTTATTTTACCTAGTAAAAACAAAAATGGATATTATGATTATTGTTTAAGTATTTAATTTTGTTAATTATTAAAGAGATAAAGTTATTGTTTGAGTATTAACAAATCTTGGAACTCTTCATATCAAGAAATTTAAGTTAGGTAGTTACCAAAATCCCTAAATACCTCCTTGATTATGAATGCTCCAAAGAAAGAACCCGCCAGGGGGGAAAACCTTGGGGTTACTAGGGAGAAAGGGGAGAGGAATCATGCCAAAAGGTTAGATGGTGAAGAGAAGCTAAGTCTGGTGGTGACCAGATAGCAAAAGCACTATGTGTGAAGCCTTGCAAGAAGACATTGGTCTTCTAGGAAAGCTTGGGGGGAGACTTGATCCGGATGACAAGTCTCATGGTTGGGAGGATCGAAATATGTAAATGATAAAGGTGACTTCAACAGTTCAAATTTATTTCTTTATTACAATAGTACAGGTAAGTAAATATCCTAGAATAATCTATTTTTATATGAAATATTAAGTTAAAATGTTCAGATTTGGTAAATGTTGTAGATAATACTTAGAATGAGTACTATACAGAGATATCAGGAAATTTAGAGAAAAGATAATTCCTACTTAAATAGAGATTGGACATTTAGGTATAGACTCAGGAAAATAGTTTTTCTTTTGCTAGAGAAAAGTAACTATACATGCATAGCATAAACAATATAGAACTAAGTCTAGCTAGCTATGGGAAGAATGCACAAATAATTTCTTGCTAAAAACAAAGAAACAAAATATTTGTATAAGTAAAAGAAATAGGATAAACCTGTGTAAATTACTAAATTCAAAGGAATATTTGTAACCCTTCTCTTTCTTTACATTTTCTAACACTGGAAAAATAGAATCTGAAAAATGAATAATGCAGCACCAAACTGTGGAACCCCAAAGTCTTTTAGGAAGAATAGACAGTGTAAGCAAAATGCCATTAGACAAAATTTATATATAAAGAGTATAACCATGAAAGCAATTCATAATCATAAAAAAAGATATACATCTTATAATGAGAACTGTTCTTATAGGTCAAGAAGAAATGAAATAAAAACCCCAAATTTTACATATGTCAAAATAATAGAATTTGAAACATGGCCCAGTAATTCACATGCATCACACTCTAGAACCGGAGAGATGCTGGAACAGAGGTTATCTAGTAAAAACATCAGATAAGACTAAAGAAAAAGATAGTTGTAGCTATAAACATTATATGCCTAGACATCAAAACACCTGGAAGCACCACAGAGGAGGATTCGGGCCTTCCATCGAGTTACCCAGGAATTGCCAATATAAAAGCCTGATAACAATTTGAAAATCTTAACAATAAAAACAAATATGATAAAGGCCAACCCTGAATGCATTTCAATAGGAAAGAGATATTTATAATTATTCAAAATAGAGATGAATACCCTGTTAAAAGAAATATTCAAATCAGTAAATCTCATCCTCATGCCAAGTCCCTTGGTTCAAATTAGAACAATTACACTTTATATAATTGTAAATCTAGAAACCTAGATGGTCACTCCAAACTGTCCGAAGCAACAACTGTAGCAACAGTCTACCCCTCTACTCTGCCATTTCATAGACTACATTTAGGCTAAGGCATACCCATAAACCCTTTAGTGACTGGAGTAGGAGATGGGTGGCAGATTCAATGCAAATTGCCGCGGAGGTCTTTGGGCATGCCATGACTATAACCACGTGACCTACATTCCAGTGTTGGAAAATTGTCAGATGAAACCAACAGGAATGAATTTAAACTAATGCCAAAAAAACGTCATAAAATATGCTTGCCTGATATATGCCACACCTAGGTGGAGAAGCCAACTACATTAGGAGCCATTACCAGTGCCATGACATCCTCGACACTATATAAACCCTCCTGAAGTGAAACCTTGGTAGCAGAGTGGAGAGCCAAGAGCAGAGGTGAACAATGAATCACATTGATAACATAATGTGCACTGAAGTTTTCAAAAATGAATAACAACCATAGGATTGGAGCCCAAGCTTGTGCATTGTCGATGAAGTGAAAAGAACGAGGCAAGGAGTACAACTAGAGGGTAGCCAGAGTAATGGATGAAGCCTGCTCTGGCCACAACTCTGTGGTAGAGAAGAATCAATAATACATTTTAATTCATGTGCCAAGAACTATGTACAACACTAAAGCCTAAAATTGATTTAAATTTGTAAAAACATTACGCTTATCATATGCCTATCAGTGCCCGAATATCTTTTGAATAATATTGCATACGGGAATCAACGTAAAGCTCATTATAAGTACATCATAACCAGTTTCTTGTAAGTACTTCATAACCATATTCGTAAGTAATTCCTCTTACTTATGAGAAATGCAATAATCCTTGATGGATAATAATTCCATTATATGACTATGGTAAATGGGAAAAGAACTATTGTTGGCTTGTGGTGGATTGACCCAGGTTCAGAGTTAGTTGGCCAAACAAATCCCTACACTATTGGCCCTTTTAGCATCTGCCCGTTGAGCGTGGAATGAAGTCTCACTTGAAGTAGTATGGGGGGATGCTGGAACCAAGTTTCCACACCCTTGAGATGGTTTTGATGTCGGTTTATTCCAACTACACATGCCTTCGTTCTCTATTCCACCCTTTAGTACCTTCATGAAGTGTTACAATTGGCTTTCGCACAGCCCTAACCAGCGGTTAAGATGCTTTCGCACTGCTAGGGAATCGAACTACGATGTTTCCCAAACTATGCCAAGTATCTTACTTATCTTATTAATAGATCTTAATCATCTTCGCGTAAATAGATATTTTAACTTGCGCTCACTTAACCAATATAGTTATGCACATTCGCGCATCATATAAGCACTAGAAGTGAAATTTATACCCAATATAACAGATGCATAAAACAGGAAATAAAGATGTAGAATTAATAGAAACTTCTCTTTATTAATATTTCCAGATGATTACAGATTCGAATCACCCTACACACTTAGTTGTGGACAACTAGGCCTCTGCGCACTCAACTGTAGAGCCTCTTCCTATGCTACGACCCAAAATTAGACTTTAAACTTCAAAGCTATCTCACATATATCTTCATTATTCCATCTATTTCTTATTCTGTTATTTTTTTAACTACTTAGAGCTTCGCTCTATTTATACAATCCGATGGTTCACCAACCGTGGGTAGATCTTCTACAGCTGACATTACATTATCAAAATAAGGGTAGACAACCCTATGACCCTTTAACAACTACACACTCCGTGCCCACAAAATGTGGAGACTTTACAATGCAATTACAAAATTGGACCAAAATCTGGGCTCTAAGCCCCAAAACTGCCCTTCGGGGATCCTGCACCCAACAGGCCCCCAGAAGAAACATAATGACTCGCCCTCGAGTTACTCTGTAGGTGTGGACATCTTAGCACGAAGACCTCCCAGCTCTAATTGGATCGCTGCATGTTTGGCAGCGCACTGAGCGACTACCTGCTGAAGTTCCTCCACGCATTGTTCGACGACCACTATTGTTGAACTACTGCCCTAAATCCTCTCCTAAGTTGCTTGCAGCTACACCAGCTTTACTTCAATGGATGTTGTAATTGTATATGCCTCATCAATCCATGGCTATAGGCACGCTTTCAATATTGCTTCTTTGTGTCTAGCGGCATCCACTTGTTCCTTGAGTGCCTTTTCCTGTTGCATCCTTGCAAGCCTTTGCGTGGAAACCATCTGCGCAGTCCCCTTTACTTCGTCGTACTTCTGCTGCAGCTCATGTGCCTCTATATCTAGATGCTCTATGTTTGGGCCCTCCTACAGGGTAGTGAGGAACTTGAATCCCTGTTGGAACAGCTTCATGCAGTCTGTCACTACACTTTCAACCACTGCCATTACTGTTGTGACCGTGGTGGTGTGTTGTTCTCTGACCTTTGGTGGAGTTGAAGGTTGAGCCTTCAATTGCAATTTTGTTATCTGCAAGTTTAGTTCCAGCTGAACCCTAGCCATTTCTGCTCTTGTGTCATGCACCCCTCTGGCTAACTTTTCGACGCATGCCTCCATTGGTTCCTCTGCTTGAATGGTCAACTCCGAGACCATTTGGTAGGCTTCCTCCACAACCTGCACTATCTTTTTGTTTTATTCCACTGCCTCCTTGTGCTACAAGCTCAATTTCTCAATGTTGATGCGCTAATCGCTCATTACCTATAGAGCTCGACTCTCCCTGGCACAAAGTTCTACAGTGAGTCCATCCTAGAAAAGATAGAGCATCTCCCACGGGAGGATAGCCATGTTTAATCCAACCCCTTTCAACCTATTGACCACAGGCCTGTCGGCCTC
Organism: Pinus taeda; assembly: GCA_000404065.3. Lineage (NCBI taxonomy): Eukaryota > Viridiplantae > Streptophyta > Pinopsida > Pinales > Pinaceae > Pinus > Pinus taeda. The sequence goes on from APFE031420127.1 coordinate 60,445, forward strand.
ATTCTCTGTAATGAGTGCTCCATTTGATAGCAATATTGTGTTTGTCATCTTGGCGCGCAACATTTCCTTGGCAGCTGAAGAGCCGACTGTGAGGCTAGTGGACATTGTGCCAACCTATAGAGTGTGCACCTCCAACTCCTGTATTTGTGTCCAGAGGGCCCCCAATACTAACTAGTGTTGTTCCTAAAACTACTGGAGCGCCTCCATGGTGACATACTTCACCGTTTCGCTGATATTGTTAGGTTCCTATACCAATAGGTTTCATCTTTCATGATTGACAGTGGAAGGGCTAAATATGTTCATCATTGCAGGCTGCAAAGGTTCCATATTTTGTGTACATGCTA
>APFE031420127.1:81119-91980 GCA_000404065.3 Pinus taeda
TGATTCTTAATTGCTCATGTTCTAAACTTATCCTAACATGGTAAATACTGTTTAAGAATTCTTAACTGCTCTTAAGCATTACTTTCATGTTTCTTCATTAGCATAGTGAAAGATTCTTAACTGCCTTTCACTCACTAAATCCCCATTTTCACCAACAAATCTGATATATTGTTTCACACATGCCTAACTTGCTCTGCAACAACACTTTGTTTTCACAGATCCACTTTCAAAAGCACAAATATCTCTACTCCATCGCCCAATGGAACAAACTGTCTTGTAAATCTGTACTTCAGTTCTAAAAAGAATTCACCAACCCACCAAATTTGAACAAACAAGTGCATCATAACTAGTCTAAAACACTCATCAAACAAAGCTAAACTATAAAGAGAGAGCCCTCTCTGGTTGCAGGCAGGCTAGGACCTGTAACTACAAGATTGGTCAGTGGTTACCTCGGCCGTATTCCCTTTAGGAAGCAGGGAACAACCTGAGTGATAACATCAATGGCGACTCCGCTGGGGACTTAGGTCAAATACCAAGTAAAAAGAAGAAAGATTCTTGTTTAACAAAGTCTTGTCATAGGGTGTTAAGGAAAGAAAACTCAGAAGCTGGCTCCAAAGAAGAAATCTCGTTTCACTAGGTCCAACCCTGACCCTAATCCCCCAACTATCTTTGGAAACCCCAATTTAATCACCAAAATCTCAAAGAAAAAAGAGCAGCTAAGGGAGCTCTCACATTCAGATATTGAGCCAAATCAGCAGAGCTATATTCCTACTCCTGTCAAACCATCATTTCATCCTCACCCCACCCCAGCATATCCTAGCTCTTCATCCACCTCCCAAGGTAGTTTCCCCACTCCCCCATCCCCTGCACACGTTACCCCTATTATCCCTATTTTCCCTGTTGTCCCAGCTATCCCACTCCTTCTTGGTACCCCTTTTATCCCTGCCAACATGGCTAGATATGCTCCTTTAGTCCTACCTGCAAACCCAGGGGCGATGCCTCAAGACTATCAAGGAAAAATCACTTACTTTGATGGGACTGACACTTACACTGCCCAGCAACACACTAAGAGGATGCAGGACTATTTTGAGAACTATGAGATTGATGATGAAGATGTAAGAATGAAAATTTTTGTGCAAAGTTTGACAGGGGATGTAAGGAATTGGTTCAGGTCTCTGGCTGCAAATTCTATAGTCAATCTTGATGCCTTATACCTAAGTTTTTTAAACAGGTGGGAAAATAAGAAAGACCCTCTTCACATACTGATAGAGTATGATAATCTGAAGAGGGGCCCACAAGAGATAGTTCAAGACTACTGTGCTAGGTTCAACAATGTATATAATTCTATCCCTCAAAACCTGAGACCTCCTCTTGATCTAGCCTTGATCAAATTTCCTGATGGATTTGACCCAGACATGGCATATCAATTAAGAGAAAGATCACCTCCAAGTCTTGCTGACATGCAGAATATAGCTGTAACTGTAGAGGAAAATCTGATTGCCAAGAGAACCAGAGCAAAAAATGAGAGGACAATAACTTTCAAAGAAGAACCCTCAACCTTTGATCAAAAGCTAGATGCAATCATGAAGGGTATGGAAAGGTTGGGAGATAGAGTTGAGACCATGGAGAGAAAGTCCTCTTGGGAAGGACAACAAGCAACACTACTAGGAATCCAAATTTTAGGAAAAACCAAAACCCAAATGCTGGGAGAACTAGTCCTGATCAGAACATCAGACCTCCATTTCAAGAAAATTATGCAGAGGCCTCAACCACTAGTGAACAAATAGAGGATCCCCACATCAACTTAATAGATTTGGATAGGGAAGAACAAATATTCTTGACACAAGATGATCAACAAACCCAAGATTTTCAACAAGCACAAGAGTACAAACAATTCCAGGCAAAATCAGGTGAGCCATTTGATTTCAGAGAAGGGTATGACACAGCAGTCTATGAAGTACACAAACAGTACAAACTAAGAAGTAGAACCATAGATGTACCTAAGAATACCAAACAAGCAAACAACAAACAGCCCAAGAAATCCAATGACCAAGCTGTCTCAACAGAGTCCTCAGATAAAAAAACCCAAAAAGAGGTTACAGTGGAGGATGTATCTGACATACAGCCTCCAGTAAAACCTACATCAAAACCCCTTCTTCCAACAGAGATTTTAGGCAAACCTCTAGAAAACACAGCCAGCCTAAACTCATCCCAAAACAATATGCCTATTCAGGACATGCTCACCCAAAATTCAACAGAAAAGGAAAAATTTGCTGCTCATAATATAAAGGTTCAGATGGAAAAACCCTTCAACCTTGAAACAGAATTTGGAAAACTGAAAATTGCAATCCCTCTGTCTGAACTAGCCAAACATGAGGTCTTCAGACAAAAAATTAATAGATCATTGCAAGTACCAGAAAATAGGGATGCAGTCAACATTCTGGATGACCAACCAGAACTAATTTTTGGCTCAGAAGTCAATGGAAAATCAAGGGATGGAGGAACTCCTCCATTCTATGTAAGCCTAAACATTCATGACAAAGTGTTACACAATGCCATGTTTGATTCAGGGGCCTCTCATAACCTAATGCCTAAATTAGTAATGGAGAAACTTGGTCTAGACATCACTAGACCCTATAAAGACTTATTTTCATTTGATTCCAGCCAGGTCAGATGCTTAGGCCTGATCAAGGACCTCTGTGTGTCCCTAATCCAGTATCCAGCAAAGACAATTCTGATGGATGTAGTAGTAGCAGACATTCCACCTAAATATGGTATGCTCCTATCAAGATCTTGGGGTGCCAAGATTCAAGGATCTTTGCAACTAGACATGTCATATGCCACAATTTCAGTCTTTGGCCAACCAAAGAGACTGTACAGAGAGACACTCATGAAATATGTGGTCAGCAGCCAAGATAAACCTCAAAATTTCCCAATCTACTCCATCCATTCAGATATGGACTCCTTCATACTATACAATGCTGATATGTGCCCCAAAACTCAGCTCAAACTCTTGGAGACAAAGGAGACCAGGCATATTAATGAACTATCCATTACTGCTGAAGAACAGATCACTGATCTCATTAAAATAGCAGGGTCTGCTGACAAGTCACCAGAATTACCAAAACCAGACTTGCCCACTGAACAAATCTGTAAATCAATTGAGACCAATACTAACCAAGAAACCTATTGGTATTTAGAATTTGATGGTTCAGTAAATAAGCTTGGAGCAGGAGTAGGGGTATGGATACATAATACTCAAAATGACCATGCTCTAGGTCATGCCTATAGGCTTAACTTTAGATGCACAAATAACATGGCAGAATATGAAGCCCTCCTACTAGGTCTCAAACTGATAAAGAATCTAGGAGTGACCAAAGTCTCCATATTGGGGGATTCAGACCTCATTATCCAACAGATAAAGGGAAACTTTGTTACAAACGATCCCAGGCTGAGGTCTTATAGGTTGGCTATAACGGACTTGCTCAACTACTTCCTAGAATATCAGCTCACCAAAATACCTAGGAACCACAACTTGCATGCCCACAGTCTGGCAACCTTTGCAAGTACCTGTAAGCTTCCTTTTTGGCCTAACCACCAATTCACTGTTGAAATCAAACACAGGCCCTCTGTTCCATACAATGTAAATAATTGGCAAGTATTTGAGAATGATACTCAGATAAATAATTTTTTAACCATGAAGGAGGAATTCTCAAACTTAAACATTGACACAAGCATTAAGGAGGATCAAAACCAAAAGGATGAACTAAACACCAGTATATCATCTGAAATAGAAGATAGGATATTACATCATACAACCTTTGACCCTGCCAATTTGCAGAAGCTAAAGATAGCAGATCTGGATGAAATTAATGAGGAAGAAACAGAAGTAATTCAGTTAAAGGACAATTTCTTGCCTACAGGTCTTGCTCCTTCAGAAGACATCTTTGATTCAAATGATCTTTCTAAGAAACCAAATATGCAACCCATTAATGCATAAATAGAGGAGTGTAACATTGGGACCACTAAAAATCCCAAAATGATCAAACTCTGTAGAACCCTACCCCCTGATAAGAAGCCAGAATATATCAAATTGTTCAAAGAGGTTCAGGATGTATTTGCCTGGAGCTATGAGGACCTTAAGTCCTATGATACTACAATAATCCAGCACACAATACCCCTGAAAGAAAACCAAAAACCCTTTAAATAGAAGCTGAGAAGAGTCAATCCAGTACTTCTTCGCTTAATAGAGAAGGAAGTAAAACGAATGTATGAAGCTGGGATAATTGCTCCCATAAGGTTTTCTGAATGGATTTCTAACCTTGTACCAACAAGAAATAAAATAGGGGAGATAAGAATCTGTGTGGATCTGAAGAATTTAAACAAAGTCTCTCTCAAAGACCACTACCCCTTGCCAAAAATGGACCACATCTTGCAAATGGTAGTGGGAGCCTCAAGGATTTCATTACTGGATGGCTTCTCAGGATTCAACCAAATCTTAGTCCACCCAGACGACCAAGATAAAACTGCCTTCACCACACCTTGGGGAACTTTCAAATATGTCAAAATGACTTTTGGACTCAAGAATGCTGGAGCCACATTTCAAAGGGCAATGGATATAGCCTTTGCCTAAGAAATCCATGATTTCTTAGTCATCTACCTTAATGATCTAACAGCCTTCTCAAAAACAAACCAGGAGCATTTAAAACACCTCAGACAAGTGTTCATAATTTGCAGAAAGTATGGCATTTCTTTAAACCCAAAGAAATCACTATTTGGCCTGGAAGAAGGCAAACTCCTCGGTCACATAATTTCAAAAAATGGCATAAGAATTGACCCTGATAGGATTCAGGCTATCCTACAAGTCCCCCATCCAAGAAACATCAAGGAGTTACAAACCTTTTTGGGGAAGATTAATTTCCTAAGAAGATTCATCCCCAACTTGGCTGAGCTGATAAGATTGTTGAACAATATGCTCAAGAAAGCTGCCAAAGTCGAATGGACAATTGAGGCTAAACAAGCCTTTGAAGAAATCAAGATAGCCCTGACAAAAACTCCTGTGCTTACAAGCCCTAGTTTTGATAGAGACTTTATAATCTTCTCCTTTGCCTCTGAAAACACAATTGCTGTTGTCCTACTGCAAAAGGATGACTTGGGATGTGAAAAACCTATTGCCTTTTTCAGTAGAGCCCTCAGGGATTCCCCACTCAAGTACAAAATCATGGAAAAACAAGCATATGCCCTGGTAAAAGCCATCAAGGATTTCAGAGTTTACATTCTGTACTCTCACATAATTGCATATGTGCCCAATGCAGTAGTCAAAGATATCTTGACCCAAGAAGGAATGGAAGGCAAGAGGGGCAAATGGATTGCCAATATTCTGGAATATGACATAGAAATCAAACCAACAAAGCTTATAAAAGGACAAGGGCTAGCCAAGCTAATGTCTGAGACTAACTTTGAAGCCCTTGACATAAATGAACTGGATAACGAACAGGAGATGGCGACTCCACAGATCAATCAAGCCTTTCTAGAATCACCTTGGTATGCTGACATATGTTTTGTATTATTAAACCTGCAAGCTCCTCCAGGGTTATCCAGAACCAAGAACAGATTTCTAAAACTGAAGGCTGCAAAGTTTTGTATCATAAACAATGTGTTATTTTGGAAAAATCATGAAGGTGTCCTACTCAACTGCCTGACTTCAGATGAAGCTGATAAGGTCCTCAGAGAATTTCATGCAGGAGACTGTGGAGGACACTTATACTGGAAATCCACAGCTGACAAAATCCTAAGGGCTGGATTTTATTGGCCCTCCCTGTTTTCTGATGCAAAAAAGTTTGTGATGTCATGTCATAAATGTCAGATCTTCGAAGGGAAGAAGAAGTTGCTTCCCTTACCCCTCAGGCCCATTTCAACTGAAAAACCATTTCAGCAATGGGGTTTAGATTTCATTGGAGAAATACACCCTTCATCCTCAGGCCAGCATAGATGGATCTTGACATCTACTGATTACTTCACCAAGTGGATAGAGGCTATACCTTGTAGACAAGCAAATGATTCAATTATCATGCAATTCCTAGAAACCAATATCTTGTCCAGATTTGGCTGCCCAGAGAAAATCATAACAGATAATGCAACTGCCTTTAAATCCAAGAATATGATCAGCTTCTGTCACAAATATCATATCACCCTAGGTCACTCAAAAACCTATTACCCTCAAGGAAATGGCCTAGCTGAGTCCTCCAATAAAAGCCTGATCAACATTATTAAAAAGGTCTTGGAGGAGAACAAAAAGAATTGGCATAAAAAGTTGGTAAATGCACTATGGGCAGATAGATTGACCACAAAAAGATCTATTGGTACTAGCCCATATGAATTGGTATATGGCCTGGAAGCTGTGTTCCCATCCTCCCTTGGGATCCCTGTGATCAAATTGCTGCAAGAAATACAGGCTGAACCAAATGATATCCAAAGAAGGATCAATCAGACAATTCACTTACAACAAACAAGGGAAGAAGTGTATCATAGAACCCAAGTTCTACAGGAGAAGCTCAAAAAGGTGTTTGACAAAAGAACAAAGGCTGAGGACTTTTTCATAGGTAACAAAGTACTGAAATGGGGCTCTAGGAGGGAAGACAAAGGAAAGCATGGCAAGTTTGACTTTTTGTGGAAAGGGCCATTCATAATTCAAGTTGTGCAAGGTAACAATACTTTCTTTCTCAAGAGTCTAGATAAGTCAAACATTGATGAAGGCCCAGTGAATGGGAGAATGCTCAAGCACTACCATGATACATAAGCATAGGATGACCCCATATTGTACATAAATATCTATATTTCCAAATACTTTTTTCTTTTTTAGATATATAGAAGAACAACTACAACAGATTTTGAAGAAAGACCAGCAAAACCACAGCAAGATGACATAGATACTGGAGAAAACTCAGATGAACAGAAAAGACCAAGGTCTGCAAAACAGAAAACCAATGATAGGCAATGATACAGGCAAGCAAGTCATGAAAAATGTATTGTTGTCCTAAAGAGGTCATGAAACACTGCATACCATCTCACTAATTGCAGATCAAAGGTAGCAATACTAGAGAAAATTCACCACAGAGAGAGGAAGAAAATAAGGCTATATGACCAGCTGTTCTTGGATTTACACCAGGTAAAGCCATCCCCAAGTGGAGCCACTGTTAGGTTCCTATACCAATAGGTTTCATCTTTCATGATTGACAGTGGAAGGGCTAAATATGTTCATCATTGCAGGCTACAAAGGTTCCATATTTTGTGTACATTCTACAAAAAAAATAAAAAATGAAAAGAGGGTATGCCTTAAAAGAATAATCAAAGGGCAAGAAAATCAAGTGGTCAAGAGAAAAGTGAAAATTAACCCCAAACTAAAGACCAGGAAAGTGGCCAGTCAAAATGCCACTACTAAGCTCACTTGGCAGTGTCATGTTATCCAAGTTACTGCTAACTAATTCCACTTGATGGATGGACCCAGCAATTCAAACTGGACCTGCCATGGATTTAAATTTGCTTGCTGCAGGATAGAGAATGTTCCCTGACCCAAACGCTCAAGCTTGGCAGATGAACTAGCTAGTAGAGAAAATAAAGGTGCCCAACTGTTTCTTAATCTGGGACCTTGGAAGAAAATATCGTGATATTAAGCATAGAGAGGGCAGTTCAAAAGGAAAAAAAAAAGAAGGAAGAATCAGGGTCTGCTAATCTCAAGTGACACCCACCTCTTTAACTGAAGAAAATGCTAGGATTACTAGGATGGGTAAGTAGTGCAAGGTTGCAGAAATGGAGAGCCATCACCAATTGGCCTATTAAGTACAACAACTTATGCCACTCATGGTGTGGGCATCAAAAACAAAGAGTGGAGGACAAGCATTGGAAGCATGTCTAACTTCCCCATTTTCCCCCAAAAAATCATTTTTTACTAACACTCCTAAGGGCCTTGAGATCTGCTCAGGTGTCCAGTTCCACTCCATTACATCACAAACTACTTGGTCAAGCCATGAAATTCAAACATGAAAAGAAGACACATTTCTTGTGTAAAACATCCTCTTTCATCATTTCATTTATCCTCAAAATCCTAAGTTAAGTTTCACTTATTTAAACTTGGCTTCACCCCTTCATTCACCTCACAAACCATACTAATCACTAATTGGCTCCCCAACTCCCCCCTACCCCTAATCCTATTACAATCTAGTTGAAAGTCTCCCAAAAAATACCTATAGATACCCTCCCCAAGTGCTATAGCCATAAAACCTTCCTTGGGAAATATCAACCCCTCAAGGGTTAGTATTAGCCCTCAAATCATCCTAAAAACTATGGGTTTGGCAAAAAACTATGGTCAAAGGGCAAAACAATCAAATTCCCTGCCCTCATTTACCCTTTTTCCCCTTTCCTCTGCCCTTAACCCGTTTTATTATAAAGTTTTTTAATAAAAAACTTTTAAATAAAATGCGCGCATAAAACCCATAAAACCCGAAATCCTAAAGTTTCTACCCACCCCGCACGCCCGATGTAATTAAATATATTTTAATAATTGGCGGGTCCCCATGGCATAACGTGGCAGCATATTACAATCGCCGCCCGCCGTGCGATCTCCCACCCCGCCCATCCAACTGTGGGCGGTCGATCTTCTGACACAACTGCCCGACCTTTTGTGTCCGGGGGATGGGCAATATTACCGCCGTACTCCCACCATGCGTCAGGCGCCTGTGCTGTTCGCTGCCCCCCCCCCTCCAAACAGCTTACCGCCAAGGACCCCTCCGGGGAAACCACTTACCACTTTCCTCCCACGCTGACGTCACGCCCCCGTCAGCGTGACGTCACCCCGCTTTGCCACCACCAGGCCTCCACGTCACCTCTGGCCACCACGTCGCCCTATCGACCCTACCACCGTGTTAGTGCCACCTGGGCACCCACGTCACCTGCCATGTCACCTATCCGTACCCGGGCGCATGATGACATCAGCATGACGTCATCACAAAAAGGCGCCAATATGCCAGAAATGCATAAAAAGGCGTAAAAAAACCGTTATTTCGCATTATTTTCTACGATGCCTGGAGCTCCTCTGAAAGCGAAATTCAACCTGCAACGGTCAAAAAGCAGAAGCTATCTGCCAAAGTTGTTGCTGCCTCCATTATCAACCCAACTACGTGCAATTCATCCAATTCGACCGATGCAAGCGTCTCATATGCCATTAAAACCAGGTATTTTGCTACAGGCACCCTCTCTTGTCCACTGTTCTCCTTGCAATCTTATTTTCCTACTTAAACAACTCAGCTAAAGGACCCACATTGTTAAAATTCACCTCTAAAATCTACCTAAAAAACCTCTGAAACCCCTACGCAACGGAAGTCTCGAAGAAACCCGTGACCCTCTGTAAAATTTACCATTTTTCCACAAAAAAGCAACTAAAGAAGCTGAGTCACCGGCTAGAAGACTGAATTGACAAAGTTCCTCCACCCCTGCTAAAGGAATTCTCTACAAATAACCAGCTAACCAGCTCAAAAACACTCTGGCTCCTCAAAACAGAGTGCCCCACAGATTCATTAAGCCTGTGACAGCCTCCTTGCACTGCCAAACTGCTCACTGCAAACAGAGAGCAGTAAGCTACTCCTCAGCATTCACATCAAGCTTAAAATACAGTAGACCACCAGCGAAAACAAGACAATGGCTACTCCAGCTACTTTGGATGTAGTGCCCATAAATCCACCTAACAGAGAGCTAGAAGCTATGCCACTGGTGGACAGTGATGCCCTCATCATAGACTTTGTGGCAGAGAGAAGCCACTTGCAAACATATTGTCAGTTAAGAAACACTCACTTGGACAACAGTGACCTGTATGGGGTCTGGCAATCTAATCTACCCACCTACTTCCTACCTCCTGTGAACATTTTCCCTAAAATCATCTACCTATGTGCAGAGAACTATGACCAGAAACTCAGGGTTGTGAAGTCTCCATCTGGGAGCATCCTCTTTTATATAACTCCAGATTCCATCAACCAGATGCTCAACAACAAGCAGACCTAGTTGCTATACCCCTTCTCCATGAACTATTTGCTAGATGAGGGCTCCAAACTCTCTAGCGCAGACATTGCTGCCATAGCCAGGAAATTCATGAAGGCAGACTGCCAACCTTCTGGGCCACCTCCTTTTTCCTATGCAGATTTCAATGAGGTTGGCAAGCTACTGGTAGATATGTTGACCTCTGTGCTGGGGTTCACCACAAACAAGCATGTTGATCTAACTGTGCTGGTCATGCTCTCTGCATACAGCCTTATGAAGCCCCCTGCTATGAAATACAATTATGCCAAGTACATTGCTAATAAGATACATGATCAATTGACAAGGCTAAACGGGGAGGCAATATTCAAATATTCCTCATACATCTATCACTTATTCTTGTACTACCAGATAGATTGCTTCCGGTGCTCAATCAAGAAGCTAGACTCACAGGGTGAGAGAAGGTCTGTGATCTTCTGGTCTTCAGTATTCCACCAAGTCCAGAATTCCCCCTACTCATACTGTGAATTCATTGATCAGTTTGTGTATCCAGTCACATGCCTTTTAAAGAGGACTTCTCCTATCAGATTGTCCAAGGATATGCAGAAAATATTGCAGCTATCCAGAAGCTACAAAATTGGTGATTGGTACTTGTACCAAAACCACACTGTCATCAGAATTTATGGCTGTGAGCTCTGTCCGTACAGGCTCCCAAAGTATGTCCCTATGAGGCTATTTGCCCTGGAGTACTATAGATAGCTTATAAACTCTGATCTAACACACTTTCACATTGCCAAGAAGAAAGCCAACCTGAAGTTCAGGGACCACCTAGGCC
>APFE031420127.1:95649-110584 GCA_000404065.3 Pinus taeda
CTGAAGAGCTCTGTTGTATACTGAAGACTTTTTGATAATAAAAATTGCTGATGGAGATTTCTGGTTCCAACGCTGTCTAAAGATGGATATGTAAAGCTCTGTTTTGTTGCAGAATTCCTGTGTCATTTGCTGAAACAATAAGTTTCTCTTACCAGTTATGTGTTTCCTGTTTATTCCATAACTCCTATGTTTTCATAATCTTAGTAAGTAGAGAAAAAGAATAGCCTAGGATTTGTTTCAAACACCCTATACTCAATCTCTATTTATAAATATGTTTTATACTGGATTAGCCATGGATATGAATTCTTAATTGCTCATGTCTAAACTTATCCTAACATGGTGAATACTGTTTAAGAATTCTTAACTGCTCTTAAGCAATACTTTCATGTTTCTTCATTAGCATAGTGAAAGATTCTTAACTGCCTTTCACTCACTAAATCCCCAATTTCACCAACAAATCTGATAAATTGTTTCACACATGCCTAACTTGCTCTGCAGCAACACTCTGTCTTCACAAATCCACTTTCAAAAGCACAAACACCTCAACTCCATTGCCCAATGGAACAAACTGTCCTGTAAATATATACCTCAGTTCTATATGAGTTCATCAACCCACCAAATTCAAAACAAACAGTGCATCATAACTAGCCTAAAACACTTATCAAACAAAGATAAACTATAAAGAGAGAGCCCTCTCTGGTTGCAGGTAGGCTAGGACCTGTAACTACAAGATTGGTCAGTGGTTACCTCGGCCGTATTCCCTTTAGGAAGTAGGGAACAACCTGAGTGATAACAGATATCATGCAAGTCCTCTTTAGTAAGGGTGATAAGGTCGAAATATGTCTTCGAGGCCTTCGTTTTGTTTCATGGCCTTACTTGCTCTCACGGTCATGAACGTTTTAGCTGGGTGGACATTGTCTGTGGGTCCACACCACCTTGTTTTGTATCGATCTCTGGTTTGAGCGAAGGTGACTTCTATCCTTTGCGCTCTTCTTCAATTGTTTTCTATTTCTCTGCCAATATCATAGCATTGCTCGCTGCCTGCTTCTTAGCTGCTACTTCTTCTTTCCTGTGCTTTTCCTCCAACTACACCATCCACAGTTTTGTCTCTTCCTTCTTCCACTATGCAGTGGAATTTTCTACTTCCACTGTGGATTCAACTGGAGTGCACCACTCTGATGGCTAAGACTCAAGGACCATGAAAATTACATCATCAGTCGCTAAGTATGGTAACTCATGCCATGTCTTCATAGGGTCCTTCCACACCCTAATGAAGACATGGTGGAAGTCTGCTTTGGATTCTGCAAATCTCTGCAAACTATGGGTGATAACTAGGACTTGTGATTGATCCCCTTCCTGATGTTCATCTCCATGAACACCCAAAATATCTTGCTCTCCCTTATCCTCTGTGCATCCTTGGTCACCCACAGCGAAGTGTAATTCGTTGCCTTTGGAAGGTCCTGCGTGATCGACAAGAACTGGCTATCTTCAGGAAACTCCCATGCCACTAGTACTATTGATAATAGGATCCATGAGTAACAAAATGTTTTTTGTAACAAAATGTTTTTCCCTGCTCTTGTGCCTCGCAGCAGCTCGCAAGGAACTCACCACATAGATAGTTTGCTTAGCTGAATTGGACCCCTTCTACACATTGCGCCGCTAGTGCAACCACTGGCGCGGGCACCTCATCCACACAACACTTTTGCATCACCTTCCTTGCCAAAATTTGTGTCGCGACCTTGACTCCAGGGTTGTTGATGCTGGAGATGGCCATTCCCTTGCTTCTTCTTCTCCAACTTGAACTTATTTTTCATTGCCTCCACAAGGGCCAACTTGCCTCCTTTTCCCTTCGAAATGTTTGCTAGATCTGCCCCTGAGCAAGGGAGCTGTGTAATCTGGTGAATCAGATGGTATGTGATGGGGATGGGCTCCTCTAGCCACAAACACCCATCATGCACCAAGAAAAGAAGTTGCCTGATGATGAAAACGGTCACTGGGGCACGGTGGTAATGTGGCACCTAGAGTAGGTTTAGCAACCCTGCTTTCTCAACACCTCTGAGCCATTTGTGCATTTCCAAATCTATCATAACAACCAACACGTCTATATTTTGTTGCATTAGGTTTGCAGTCGCTAAATTCGGGAACTTCTCATGGTCCACGAGGTCCCAATCTTCAAATTTCAACACGGGAACTCATCCCAAGTGCACTCCTTTAAACACAATATCATCTCGGAGTAGGGGAATTTGTAGAGAGCTTTTTCTCTCATCTATATCCTTTGGAACCTTAGCTTTACCCTTTTTCAGAGGAACATATTTCAGCAGCCTGGTGATAGGGTCCACACCTCGGCTTTCAACTTCCATTAGTATAGCGTCCTCCTCCACCATGACTTTTTCAAACACTTCCTCCTCATTGGCCTCCAGATTAATGGCCTTCCACTTTTCCTCCAATGTGAGCTTGGTCCTTAGTGGATTTTTGGGCGAGAAGCACACCATTATCATGGCCTACTTGTCCTTCTTAGGTCTCGGCATGCATGGTGATTTAGGGACCTCAACAATTATTCTGGTGCTCTCTGGGGCTTCTACTTCTGCAATTTCCTGCATGGCTTCCTTTGTTGTCACTACTCTTATGTCCATGGCTTCTCCAGGTGCTGACATAGTGCTATTCCACAGTTCTCTCAGTGTCTCTGGTAATTGCTCAAACAACGAATTCACTTTCAAAATATCAAATAAGTCTCGGTTCATGAATACTAGAGCGTGCAACAACTCAGTTCTCAAATTGCCAAGTGTTGTTTGTTGGATAGCCACTTGTAATTTATAGCACCTTTTGAATTTGAATTTGACCATTCCCCCCACATTCGGTCCATTAATGCTAGATTGGCAGCAGATTTTCAAGAATCTAGCCAATAAAGTTCACCTTAAATGCCTGTTGCCCACTCCATTTGGCCTCACACCAAGCATCAAATTGTGAATAGTGTCTTTAATGGTCATTTTCCGGTAGACCTGTGTGCCAGCACAGCTATCCTCACGCTGTCGTAGACCTTGTGAGACTTTGCTACTGCACGCAGTCCTATGATCATGTAGTTCCTAGGTAGAGTATTTAATAGTCCCGCGCCTCCTTTCAGCTGCCTAGAGTGCTAAGACTATGCTTCACTCGGCTAGTCAGATGGTCAGGCCACCTATGTATGAATTCAAATGACTTCCATTCACTTTTCCTGGGAAGGGATCTCCATTTAACTTAACCAGTTGTACTGCGCCACCATCTGTAATCTCCTCAATAATATATGGCCCTAACCAGTGCATTTTGAATTTCCCTTGGAATGTATCAAACTTACTATCATACAACAAAACCAGATCATTTACCTTGAATGTATGCAGCTTGATGTGTCAGTGGTTCCATGCCTTTTCATGATGCTTTTGGACTTGTTGGTGGAATCCAGCTAAAAATCATTCTTCTTTGAGCCCTTCTAGCTACGCGAGCCTTTACTCCAGGGCTCTGTGATTCATCATACCTGTGAGCATTGTTATGCGCAGAATAGGCACAATATATTCCATAGGCAATACATCTTCCACTCCATAGACAAGCCTAAAAGGTGTCTGTCCCGTCAGTTTCTTGCATGTAACACTACAGGTATGCATAGGTCCCAATCGCTTCGCTGCACATTGCATACATTGGCAAGCGCGGTTTCCAATACTTTGTTGAATGTTTCTATTGTCCAATTAGCCTATGTGTGATACGATGTGATCTTCTGATGATACACCTAAAAATCTTGCATCAGCGCATTAATTGTTTCGTTCAGGAAGTGTGTACCACAATCGCTCATCAGTACATGTTCAAACAGAAACTTTGCGTAAGTCATACCCATGCAATCCTTCACCGGCCGCGCTTTTGCCCAACGAGTCAAATACTCCATCGCAATGATAATATACCTCAAACTTCTCTTTCCTTGAGGTTTAATGGGTCCTACAATATCTATTGCCCATTTTTCGAAAGGTTGCAACGCCATTTGTGGATTCAAAGGCATCTCATCCCTTCGTGATGGCCTACTTGTTCTCTAACATACATCGCACGCTTTGCAATATGATTTTGAATCCTGATGAAGGGTTGCCCACAAAAACCCTACATGTAGAATCTTTTGCATGGTTTCTCTTCCTACATAATGTCCTCCTGCAGTGCCCCCATGAGCATCCGTGAGGATACTACTTCATTCAAATTCAAGTACATACCTTCGTAGTATTTCATCATTCCCCATCTTGTATAAATGCCCAATAATGATAGAGTAATATGCTGCACACACCACTGATTCCTTCTTTTGCTGGACAGAGAATCCTTCTGGCATAGTTCCAGTTGTTGTAAAGTCTATTATATCTTCAAATTTCCATCTGCTACGTGCACAACAAAGAGCTGCACATTGGGTAATCCTTCCTCCACACTAGTAGGTTCCTCCCCTATCTCGATGCGCGACAGGTGATCTGGTCCTGCGTTCAATCGTCCAGACTTCACAACAACTTCAAAATCATATTCTTGGAACAATAAAAGCCATCTGCAGATGGCCCCCACCCCAACACAGGCATATTGAATAGGTAGTTTAGTGCGGAGTGATATGTATACATCTTAAAGTGACCTCCTAGAAAGTAGTGTTGATACTTCTGGAGTGCATACACTATAGCTAGCCCTTTTTTCTCAGTGGTGGAATAATTCTTCTTTGCTTTGGATAATCAGCGGCTTGTGAACACGATAGGGTGGTCCAAGCCTTATCCACCATCCTGTGTTAATTATGCTCCCGGCTCTATACATGACACATCAACATGTACATGAAATTCTTACTTCCAATCTGGGAAGACTAAAATCAGCGCAATATCCATCTTTTCTTTCAATATATCCAGGCTTTTCTTATAGTAATTGTTCCAGCAGAATGTGACATCCTTTTTCAACAATTTTTCCATTGGTGCAATGATCTGGGCATATCCTTGATAAACTTTCTGTAATATCCCATATGTCCAAGAGTAGCGCGTAGCTATTTCACACTTCTCGACACTTCTAAGTTCAGAATCACCATGATCTTCGCAAGGTCTACCATCAGCCCTTGTCTGTAAACCACGTTCCCTAATAGGTTCCCAAAAGGAACGAGAAACACACACTTCTTGAGGTTGATCATGATTTGGTATCTTTGGCAGGTATCCAGCATCAAGCGCAAGCTCACTACGTGGCGCTTAGCCAGCCCAAATACAGTCAAGTCATCAAAATAAACCTCCAAGAACTTATGAATATATTCCTTAAATGCTGCAACAACCACGCACAAAATATAGCCAACGCATTCTTCAATCCAAACAGCATGATAGTATATTGAAAGCAACCCCACTCAGTTGTGAAGGTTGTCTTACTCCTATCCTTCGGCATGATTTTGATCTGGTGGTACCATGAGAACCCATCAGTGAAATAATAGGCTTCTTGACCACCTACATTGTCCAACACTTCATCTGTGAATGGAGTTGGGAATGGATCATGCACACAAGCATCATTCAATTTTCTGAGATCCATGCATACCCTTATCTCATCCTCCTTCTTCTTCTCTTGCACCACCATTGGGCTTACCCAATCGGATTCTTCCACAGGCTCAATAATTCCTACCATGAGCATTTTGTCTAGTTCTACGTGGACCTTCTCCTTGTATTTCAGATTTAAGTGATACAGCCTCTGCTTAATTATCTTCACATCAGCTTTCAATGTGATCTTCATTACCCCTAGATCTCTGATTATTCCTTTCAAATCCGTAAACTTTGTCGAGAATAAGTCCTGATACTCACAGAGCGATTCAACGATGTTATCCACCATTGCGTCATCCCAGTAGTTACCAACCTTTGTGAACTTGGGTTCTTCCTGCGTACGAATATTCACCTGCTTAGTTTTCAGCGGTGTGGTTATATTAGGATTCTCAATCTGTGGTCCTTGAACCTCGCGGTGGCCTTTTGTTTATGGAATGTTAATATTTCGTGGATCCTCATCCTCCTCTTTAGTAGTTACATTATAACATTCCAGTGCACAACTTGGCTAAGTAGCCCATTTAGGCTGTGTTAGGTCTAAAGGATCTTACGAGATCCTAAAGATGGTTGCTTTCACCTCCTGTAGCGCTTCCTCAATACCGTCAAACCCATCCTTAAAACTAAATGTCATCATGAACCCTTCCCGTAGGATATGCCATTCACCTAGCCCATGGTGAAGCTCTATTTCTATATACCAATTCATTGCAATAACATCTAGGGTATGATAGAATAGGTGAACCCACTCAGGTTGTGGCTTTTCTCCATACACCTGTGTCCACTTGGCCAGATGCATGCGTGGATCATCCAGTCCATTGTATTTGTCTGTTAGTCACACCTTAGGCTTCCCAAATCATACTTGCATCATTCTCTTACATTCGCGCCAATCATCAAAGCTACCTTTGTGCGTACCCCACCATCTCGGAGACATAGCGTGCAGTACCCAGTCCAAGGCCCGGAAGCGTTTCTTTTTTGGAACCACCCTTTCAAATGCATCCAAGAAGGTATCTACCTCATTTAGACCATGATAAGTAGGCAGATCTCTTACTTCTGTCAACACGCAGTGCAGTGACCTTGTCATCATATTTTAGTTTAGCGTAGTTACTTCGTATAACCGATTCTGTGAGCGTTCCATTTCCTCATCAGAATCTGAAGTGCAGGAGCTCTTGCACTCCCATGTAATCTTGCAGGATTCACCCAGTCTTGGTCTCGCACTATTATATTATAGATGCAATCCATATCATCATCACTCTCATAGTCACGAACCAGTTCTGTATAGTCCAATCCTTCAATAGGTTCCAAGGGTATAATTACGCACAGTGACTTCTTCTCAAAGATCATTTTTCACTTCTCCAAATTAATTACCCCATTCATATAAGTGGCCTAGTCAATTCCCAAGGGTGCAGGGTAGGGATTGTTGTCATCAACAATATTTATTACTTCAAAATCCACTAACGTGCTCGCTCCCTCAATATCCACGATTATTCCCTGCGATCGCCCCATGGGTATTATTTTCTACTGATTCACCATCCTTAGCTGAATTGGAGACCACCATTGTAGTGTGGGTCTCCCCATTCATTCCCATTTCTATTTTGGTAGAACATTCGCATCTGATCCCAAAGCCAGAATGACTTGATCCATCTCATATTCTCCGATCCATGCAGTGAGTCTCATTTCATGGCCTGTCCTTGTCTTATGCTTTCTGATCTTCTGGATTATGTGCAGTTCTCCTGGCACGGTCCCAACGCACTTGTTGATGAGCCCCTGTAACCCTTTCATAGATTTACTGTAGTGCAATAACTTCATACATGTTTCCAAGAAAGTTACGAGCATGGATGGGTCCATCTCCAGCTTCGGTTTATCTTTTCTTCCTAAAGTGGAGGCATCAACAAAGCTCTTCTTAGCTTCCATGAGGGTTTCCCGAGCATGCTCCAAATCAAACTCGACCTCTTTCGCAGGGGTTTTGTGAACCCAAGTATTGTCTTATGGCTATTTCACTTTGTCATCTCCCATCATGACTCCACTTCGGAGCACAATTTTTACGTTCAGGTCTTCCTCGAGCGGCTCAGACCTCATCATCTACAGATTCTGATTCAGGGGAGGTGGTAGCACTCCTTTGTCGTGTATCCTAGTTATCAGCGTAGGAAAATCTTCTGTCTCATGATCAAACAACGTGTAATACTTTCATGACAGGCACATTGGATTTGTGCAATCAGGGGCATAGTGTCTTGGCCCTCCGAAATTGTAGCAAATCAATTGTCCGCGACCTCTACTAGGTCCTCCTCCACCTCGACCTTGTCCGCGCCCCTGAAATCCTATCCATGCCATTCCCGCATTTTGGTCAAGGGGCAACGTTTCAGCCTGAACCCCACAGTTGGGAGTTCTATCCATCATCAATTCATAGCTTCTATAAGTATGCTCATCATGTCCCACCAACCTACAAAAGTTGCAGAACAATTGTCGTGAAGTTTGCGTATATTTTTGTAACAAGTGACAATTGTTTGTGGCATGTTTTCTGGCTATTTGGCAGATCATGCACCATAAGGCAGGCACCACGCTAGGTCTTTCTTAAGCTTCTAGCCTTAAAGGCATCAGTCCTCCTCCTACGAGGTAATTTGTAAAGACCGGGTAGTGGTCTTTGTCATGACCCTGACTCTTGCATTTTATGTACCACGCTTCTTCGCACACATTTGGCTGAATAGTCCTATCCTATTTCAAACTTTGCATCTCAAGGCACAGATTCTTTAGCTACACATGGATCTACTAAAATCCTAGGTTAGGATCTTGCATTGGGGTCTCATGTAGCCTCATAGCAATCTCTAAGGCCTCTACCTGAGTTGTTATCTTCTACTGCGATAGCACACTCCTTAAATGTGGTAGTAGCGAAGCTACAAACCACTCGCGAAGCAGTCCATCTGTCAGATTCATATTGGATTCGTGAATAGTACATTTCAGCCTCTGATCTAGTTACCAAGGAGTCTCTCCTAGTAGCATCATGATCTCTTTGAATCCCACAATTGATTGTGCTTCAGACTTAGCCCTGCTAAATTCTCTATTTAGCATTGTTTGGATATCTACGACTCTCGCATTTCGGTTATCATTGGAATACTTAATATACCAGGTCAGCGCATGATCTTGCAGGGTGCTAACCAGTGTCGCTTTCTTTATATGGTCATCTGTAACACATTGCACTTCCTATATAGCCCTTACAATGAAGTAGAACTGGTCCGGATCCTCATTTCCAAAACCTTTGAACACAGGAAACTTCACCGTGTTTGCCATGCTAAATAGCGGTGGTGGTGGAGTTGGTACGAGTGAAGATGGAGGTGATCACGTTGAAGCTGGTAGTGGTGTGGGTGGAGGTGGTATTCACAGAATTCTTTATCTTATCAGGTGAATAACACTTCATGGAGAGACCTCCGTGAGCTCTTCCTCATCCCCTCACGGAGATGAAATCAAGGGGATATTTTCTAGACCCTTATTTCCTTTGTTCCTGTAAAGCTTTCCACTTCACATAGCCCCAAACATCAAGGTAACTTCATAACCCGATTTTTGCACAACAAAATTTTAATCCAAGTTTTCAAAGACGTTACGTACTTACCTCACGGTCCTTTGAGAAAGCGTCGCTCTGCCTCGCTATAGCTGACTGAGCTGTCATCCGTGAACTCAGTAACAAATCCTCCTGTAATACGATCGAGCCAATGATTGATGGTGCATGCGATCTTATCCCTCAATGCTTCCAATCTTCGCACTAGCTCTGGGGTCCACACAATAGGACCATCAAGCTTCCACCTTCCTTGGCTATCTGCTAGCTTTGCGATCCACTCATATAGCTCAGTAGGGAAGGATGCAAAAAGGATTTCATGGATCTCTGTATACAGGTAGCCATCTAACCACTCTTCTTTTGATAGTCGTGGGTTTTTGTTCTCCTGCACCGTGAACTCATGAATTATTCTATCCAATCAACCTTCAATTTCTTTCTTAGTTGGATTCCAATGATACGACATAACACATCTCCCATGCAAATTTTGGTCCCGGCAACGAAACCATTTGTTGGCTTATGGGGGCCTGACCCAGGTTTAGAGTTAGTTAGCCAAACAAATCTCTACACTACTAGCCCTTTTGGCATCAACCCGTGGAGCGCGGACTGAAGTCTGACGCGAAGCAGTATGGGGGGATGCTGGAACCAAGTTTCTACACCCTTAAGATGGTTGTGATGTTGGTTTATTCCAACTACACCTACCTTTGTGTAGGTCACTTCATGCTTTGTTCCACCCTTCAGTACCTTCGTGAAGTGTTACAATTGGCTTTCGCACAGCCCTAACCAGGGGCTGAGATGCTTTTGCACCGCTAGGGCAGCGAACTATGATGTTTCCCAAACTACACCAAGTATCTTACTTATCTTATTAACATATCTTAATTATCTTCGTGTATATAGATATTCTAACTTGCGTTCACTTAACCAATACACTTATAGACATTCACGCATCATATAAACATTGGAAGTGAAAGTCATACCCAATATAACAGATGCATAAAACAAGAAATAAAGACGCAGAATTGATAGAAACTTCTCTTTATTAATACTTCTAGATGATTACAGATGTGATTCGCCCTGTGCACTCAGCTGCAAAGCCTCTTCCTACGCTATGACCCAAAACTAGACTTTACACTTTAGAGCTATCTCACATATATCTTTATTATTCCATCTATTTCTTATTCTGTTATTTTTTTAACTACTTAGAGCTTCACTCTATTTATACAATCCCATGGTCCGTAGACCATGGGTAGATATTCTACAGTTGACATTACATTATCAAAATAAGGGTGGACACCCCTATGACTCTTTAACAACTACGTGCTCTGCACCCGCAAAATGCAGAGTCTTTACATTGGAATTACAAAATTGAACCAAAATATGGGCTCTAAGCCCCAAAAATACCCTTGGGGGATCCCACGCCCAACAACTATAGTAGAAGGTAAAACATTTTTTTTATTTATATGTATATGGAGTCGTGAAAAGTGGTATCAGAGCCAAGATTGCCAAACTATGGCCTCTAGAGAGAACAGATAAAAAAAAAAGAAATTGACTGATAGTCTTGTGCATTTACAACAAAAGAAGAACATGAGAAGGAGAGATAGCGCTCCTCACAGAAACATGACAGGCATAGGACCTAAAACCTTTCCTGAAACCAACCTTGAAGTATGGGTACAGTTAGGAAAAGAGCCTTCCAGCATCAACCCTAAAATACTAGAGACTGTGCATGAATTAAAGAACGAAATGGCCCAATTATGGGCAGACAATGAATGGTTAATGCTGGAACAGGAAAATATTATGAAAAGCATGTCAGAAATGAAAAAGTAGCGTCAGCCAATTCCCAGCCCAGAACATGGGCACATGTCTGGAGAACAAGAGTATCGAACAGAGTATGTGGAAATAGAAAGAGGGGAAGAAAATCAAGAGGAAAAGTCGAATAATGCCTCTGAGCATAAAACACAAAAGAGGCAAAGGACAAAACTACAAGGGGAGTTCTGGAAAATAAAGTCGTTGCTCTTTTATGGATAACAAGAAGAGGAATTTGAAGCCTAACTTATTAATATGAATAAATAAATTCAACTATATGAGTATGACCACAACTTAAAGGCTTGTTTGACCACTTTCCAACTGCAAGGAAAGGCCACCTTATGGTGGGAAGAGGTAAAGACTGTATGAGGGGTGAATGAACAAAATATAACTTGGGAAAAGTTTCAAAGACACTTTAAAGAAAGATATTTAACTGAGCGATTCTACGACGAAAAAGAAAAAGAGTTTCATGACCCATGGCTTGGACAACAAATAATAGATGAGTTTATTACCAGATTTACCTCTTTACTTCGGTATGTTCCTTACATACGAGAAGAGAAGGAAAAATTACAATGATTTGTTTGTAGTTTACCACTGTTCATGAAAGAGTGAATTGAGTTCGACAATCCAAAAATGATGGATGAGGTCATATAGAACGCAGGATATGTTATCAGCAAAGTAAACAGAAAGGAGAATTTATGCAAAAGAAATGGACTGACAAGAAGGGAAATACGTTTGCTGTTGGCAATAAGGGAAATAGGGGCAATATCAATAAAGGACCTCGCAAGCATCAGATTAATAAAAATCTGCATAGGAACCAGTCTAGATTTAAACCTTCCATTGAACCCAAACCCAGTGAGTAATTAGGCAAAACTGAAGTCAAAGCAAGAGCAAGACCCCCAGTACAATGTTGGGGATGTGGAGGGCCACATTACATTAAGAACTATCCTAACCACAAAGGCATTGAGCAGATTTCATAGATTCAAGAGGCATCTACATTAGGAGATGTAGCCGAGAGTATTCCAAAAATTAATGTCGCCCTTGAAGATCACCATGTAGAATACTAGACAACTATGGTGGAATTCGAAGGTAAAATCTTTGATCATGCTATATCTGTTTTAATTGACCCCGGAGCTATGTTAAGTTATGTTAGTCCTAATGATCTGAAAATCACTTGTGAGTGATCTCAGTTAATTAATTAATGAAGGTATTACAGACTCATGTGCTGGTGTGTGTCTATGTTATCTTAGGCAACAAATCGATAAGATTGCAAAATACATAGACACTGGGAAACAGTAAGAGAAAACAAAGAAAGAAAATGCAAAAACACAACAGTTTAATAAGGAGTTCACCCAATCCTCCTGGGCTACATCTATGGTCCAACTTTCAATGGCGACCTTCTTTATTGTGTCTTTAAGTAGAGTTTTTAAAATGAGGAGCTCAATTTGGATCTCCTGAAATAGATGATGCTTAGTAGGGTGGTACTTGGATTCCCAAAGCCACTAGAGTGCACAGACTCCCCCTAACTAAGTCTCGACCTCAACCAATCTTAATGGGATGAGTCCAGCTTGGTACTCAGTTCCCGATAGATATCCTCCTAGGGATTGCTTGAACCTCTCAAGCCTAGTTCTGTCTGCTCAATGTTGCCTTAGCTCTGCAGGTCATCTCGTTCTCTGTTCTCTGCTACTTGCTTCACTCTCTATTCTGTCTCTCTATCTCATTATCTTCTCCTCCCCCATTTTTTGTTCTCTGTCTGCTCATAGCTTAACGTGAATCCGTCCCTTTACTATTTGCTTCCTTTTCCGTCTCTTCGGATCGCCTACTATTGTCTGCTTGGAATTCCCTACCTCTGTTTAATCTCTACTATGTAATGTTTCATCGAGAGGTGGCCACTTGTCATCTCACAAACTGAGCACCAGCTCTTCCTCGATGGTTTGTTATTTCAGTTACTTTGTGAAATGATTCATCTACCAGCTCAACGGTCAAATTAGACTTCAAACCTTTATGTGTCGTAGCTTATTTCTCCCTCCAAATCCAATCTCCCATTAGTTGTCATCTCCACCGTTAGATCTAGGACCCCCAGATCCTTCAGTTATCACTCTTATCGCATGGTTGACTTGCTCGAACGTTAGCCCATGATAAGAGTGGTTTTCTCTCTCATCCGTCGGACACGTGTCATCCAAAATATGGAATCGCTCGTTCTCTTGACAAACCCACTTACCACCTGAAATGCTTCTGATATACCTCCAGTTTTAGAGTACAAGACCCACCTGTCGTTTCAGCGCTTTTCCCACAGTTTTCTAGTTTCCTTGTGACTGAGCACTCGCGGCTTTTCCATTTCAAGGGGTTTTTCCCAGCGATGCAGCACACATCAAAAATAGCCTCCATTTTCTAATTTGGGTTTCCCAATTGCTAGTTTGTGCCACTGTGTGGTCTCCATGGACCAACGGTCAGTGTGCTTTGACCGAGGTCCTCATTGTTTTGTTTTGGTCCTCTTGATAGCTCTTTGTTTACAAGTTTTTGAAGTCTGTCATGATTCGAAATAGTCATAGAACTCTGATACTTTTCAAGGATCCAATTTGGATCACAACCTTCCCACTAAAAAAGCTTTTGGACCACCAAAAGTTTGTTTTCAAGCATCAACTAAGTGAGGATACAACAATCTCACTTGTCCAATCTCCATCCATTTTGTACTGCTCAACTTTGAACCCTTGAGCCCAACTCTAAGGTACTTAGCATCTCCCCTGTGCGTCATTCTCACCTTCCTGTCTAGAACTGTGTCTTCCTGCAATTCATTAAGATATTCAGGTAACAGGTCATCAATAGAAGGCAATTGACTATGTTCTTCAGGATCCTCAATTAACAAAGGTTCAAATAGTCTCAAGATATCTGCGTTTACGACTGAGTAGATGTGCATGTAAGCTAGTAGATCAAGGAAAAAAGAATTATCACCAATTTTCTCAAGTATCTTAAAAGGTCCATACCTGATAGGTTTTAGCTTTTTACCTTCACCTTGCATTCTTTCCTTGCTCATATACAACCAAACTTGATCACCAACTTGGAAACTATGCTCCATCTGATGCTTGTCATGCCTTGCCTTGTATTTGGCCTGGCTCTTTTCCAGCCGTTCCTGTATTGCTAGGTGAATCTCCTAGATTTGTTCAATGAACCTAGTTGCCCTTTCCACATCATTGTGTCCCTCAACTATTGTGTCCTTACCAAAGACAAAATCCAAAGGAGACCTTTCTATGAAACCAAAACAAGTCTCAAAAGGAGATCTCTGTGTAGAAGAACGTTTGGCTTAGTTGTAAGCATGTTGAACATAACACAAATGTTCATCCCAAAGCTTAGGATGCTTATTGCAATATCCCCTGAGCAACTAGATCATTGTCCTAATGACTACTTTTGTCTGGCCATTGATTTGTTGATGGAAAGTTATGGTTTTCTTCAGTTTGGTGTCCATCAGTTCCCACAGACTTGACCAAAACTTTCCCACAAATTGGGTGTCTCGATCAGATACAATGGAAGTGGCTAATCCAGAATGAACCCATACATGTTGAAAGAACAGTTTTTCAGTTTGTTCAGCTGTAATCTGTTTATTACAAGGTATCAAAATACACATTTTGCTAAACCTATCCACGACAACATACAGATAATCATGACCTTTCCTAGATTTAGGCAGTCCTCCAACAAAATCCATGGAAACACTTTCCCAAGGATGAGAAGGAACTGGTAATGGAGTGTACAAGCCTAGTTTTCTATTGTTGGGCTTGCTCTTAGCACACATAGTACACCCTATTACATATCTAGAAACTATCTCATTCATTCTTGGCCAATAAAAAAATCTTTGTAGCTGTGCAACTGTTTTACTTATACCAAATTGACCTGATATTAGAGAAGTTTGTGCTTCTCAAATTATCTTTACTCTTTCTGTTTGTGGAATGCATAACTTCCCACAATGATATAGGAGTCAGTCCTTTACATGATAATCCAATTCTTCTACTCGTTTGCCTTGACTTAAAGTTGCATATACATCTTTAAAGTCTATATCTTG
>APFE031420127.1:124753-141177 GCA_000404065.3 Pinus taeda
AGGGTTGGAGATTTTTATAAAAACAGAGTTTTCATATTGGCTTATGTAAAGGACTTTGACAGTAATAGAAAGGATACTTTTTCTTCCCAAGATTCATCATGTGTTTCAAATGCTCAAAATATATGTGATTTGGTCTTTATTCTTCTTGTTTTACAGTTCACTAAACATGCAATCACTCTGAATTCACCTAGTGCTCAGACTTTCTGTGTATGTTTTTTGAGTTGAGGTTCTTCTTGGTAAATTTTTTGAGCATTTAGACATTATATGCCTTTGTTTCCATGATTGAGTAGCTACTTGTTTACTGCAGAAGTGTATGACTCCATGAGCCCAATGGGAGAAGCCTAATTTTGTTGTTCCAACCAGCTTAAATTTCATATACTGTTCAAAGAGTTAGCCATCTTTTCTTGCACTTAAATGCATATCAAAAATCTGTGAGAGAGCCCTCTCTGACTAAGGAGGCTAAACCTTAGTCTAAAGCCTGGTCTGAAACAGTTTCATGAGATCTTATTAAGTAGCATCCCTTAGTACTGATTTTATGATAACACCAGCCATGACCATTCTGTAAGCTTGTACAATGATTTGGAATGGTACACTCGCCGGTAAACGGGGTCTACCTAGTAGATTCCAATCAAAGGAAATGACTAGGTTACTTGGAGGTGGGACCGAATAGACGGTCGAATATGACTCTGACGAACTTCCTCCCTGAGGTAAAGGAACGGGTAGACTGCCCCCATGTTCATTGGAGTCTGTGTTTACGAAAAGAATTTGAACAGTGTCGTTCTTATTCTCTTCAGTGACTGTATCATCTGAAGATAGACCTTCTGAAGGCAAGACTGGGTCAACTGCCACCTCGACCTTTTGACTTTCATCTGGTATAGATTTAGAGGGTTTATCTTCAATGATAGATGCTTCGACCGACCACAATGGCATGTCAGTTGGATTTTCAACCAGTGATGGACTCGGCAAGAGTTTCTTATATCCAGGAGGGAGCCGTAGCAGTGAAGCAGGATGGTCATCCAAAACTCTTTTAGCTTCATCTAGGAAGGGACAACGGTGGACAGTGTGATCACCTTCACACAGTTTACAAGGAAATTTGCAATTCCTTTTCTGTCCAGATACTTCGCTTTCACTAGTTGACAGTGCACTTTCAACACGATCGGAGGTTGATGACACCAGACTGTGCAAATGAGGAGACCAGTCCCTTAAGATCCGAGGGATGCAAGGACAATCTCGATGATAATGGTATCCTCTGCAAATGACACATGGAGATTTAGGTTTAGACAGTGCAGTGTGTGGATCTTCGCTAGTCGATGCATGATTTCCCCCTTTTTCTTTTGGCTCCTTCTTCTTCTTTCCTTTTTCTCCTTCCGCTTCTTCTTCTTCTCAGTTACTTGATTTTTAGCTTTACCAGCTTCATCAAGCGAAGAGGAAGGAGGAGAGGGAGAAGCGGACGAAGTAGAAGGTTGGGGGGTAACTCTAGTTTCATCTAGTTGCTGACTTGATTGTTCAGGAATTACGGTATTTTGAACGATAGAGGTAGAGAAGAGCCATACGGACAAGCCAATCGTCAACCCTGGAAGTGACAATGTGGCCATATGGGGTGCACCAACATCTCCCCAAGAGGAGAAAGGATTAGGATTTCCTCCAAGGGGAAATCCTTGGTTGGTAGACTCCATTTTCCTCAACCTAAAGACGAACGAGGGAACAATGATGTTATTTCGATTAAAATAAATTTTAGACGCTTTGACACAACTTGTTTTTTCAATTTTTAAGAGTCAAGAAAAAACAAAAGATGACTCTAGTCGCCTTCGATTTTTAATGAGGCTAAAGTGACAAGTGCTCATATGGACCTTTTCCTTTAAGGATTCTGAAAAGGAATGAAAGAGACTCCTCCGGAAATCTAGACAGAGGGATTACCAAACCAATCGCAAAACTGCAGAATACTTTTTACGGTACAACAACCAATCTTCCCGAATGCTGTGTTCAGTGCATTGTGATCGATAGGGAAACAGACACGGCTTCCTAAGGATAAAGGATATAGCCTATTGTGGTCTCCCAATATATATTCGACGGTACATGGGAGCACAAGTCCGTACTGGCACTTGTCGTCTCAAAGAGGAGGAATCACCCAACCAACAATGAAAGCGACAGTTACTAGGCTTTACGATGTCGGAATACGTCTCTAGCCTAGACTTCTAGATGTTGTGCATTAGGTTCCAAAGCGTTTTTAGGTTCATTAAATTTATTTTATAGTTGATCTTGTTTAAGAAATTTGCCTTTCAGGTTCACCGCGTGATGTATATATACAATTCCTAAAATGCAGTCTAAGATGATAAACAATCGTTTAATCTTCTTTTGTAATGAAAATCCTAGCTACTAAGGAAAGAGAACTGAGGGTCTTTCAACAAAGAGCACAGAGCACACACTAAATGCACTGTCCTAAATCAAACCAACAAGCAGTCTAAATGCAAATGCACATGCATGTATTTTTTTTTAGCCTTCTTAATGTGTGAATGACAAGAAGAATGCTAAGTGCAAATTTGAATTATCTTTCCAAAGCGACAATACTAAGAAATTTCTTTTCAAAATGAAGTGAAGATAACAACGACACTTTTGCAATTTTGAATTGAAAATTGTTTTCGACACTTGAAAAACTACTAATTCAAATCACATACAAGTGTGATAGTATAATCGACCATCAAGAACAATGGGATTCTCTTCTATGATTGAAAATGACACTTGCGACACTTTCAGATCAAGAAACGACAGTCTAATTACGCTACTTCTTTGTAAAAGAGAACTGAAAATGGCGCACAATGCATAAAAAAATTTACAGTTCTTTGCACAATGGAGGTGGAATGATGGAAAGGAAGGGGGTTTCCATAGAGATATACTGACCATAGACAGCAAAACTCCTGAATAAATCTGAAAAGAGTGAAGAAAACCCAAAGTCTGAAGGCAAAATTAACCTTCTCTGACCATCGCACATGTTACACAGGGAATCCAGTATGCATCTCACCTACTGCACACAGGAGGTGCGATGCATACAAACTGCCTTGAAGAGAGGGTGCAATGGTACCAGTGTGAGACTTCTACTTGGTCTTTGGTCACAATTTGCAGTTCAGTTCAGGGATTTAGGCCGAGCAAGTGATGTTTAGCAAATATAAATCATAGGGATTGATCTAAGGAGGTTACTAGAGCCACCACTAGGGCAATTAGAGTGTTTGCAGATCGATTGTTCAATTTATAAACAAAACCCAGAGATAGACTGAAGCATCATTGATCTTCTTTGCACTTGCATAGCAAATGCAGTTCGAAGGCTAGCTGTCTTGACTTCAGGTTTCGTCTGTAAGTTTATAAAACAAACAAATATAGAATAGCAAACAATCTATTCACTCCCCAGCAGAGTCGCCATTTTGTTATTGGGAATAGTGTCCACTTGGAGCTGCTATTCCCATTAAGACTGGTAGCTATCTTAGAAGCAAACAAGTTAAAACTCATTTCGCTTTCCTTTATGAGAAGTAGATAAGAGGGGAACAAAGGACACCAACTTCAGTCTTGTGCTTGGTTCCTTGCCTGGTTCCTCTCCTTTCTGATAGATCTTCGCCGCTTCTTCTTCTTCTACCCAGCTTCAAAGAGCACCTGTGTAATCAAAGCAGCGTAATACTATCAAAGAATAGAGATCTACAGTCATAAACAATACAGGACCAGATATGTACTGACCACACAAATGCATATACAATCAATCATACAAGAATGTAGAGGAAAACTTGAATAGCTTTATTAATATCATGAATAGCAAAGGGGATTACAACCAATTATTCTAACCCAGCATCATCCTCCAGCAAGAAATCCATTCTTCACCTCATGTAAAGCTTAGATCACCCAACACTATGATGTTACACCAGGAAACCAACAACACTTGTCTACAAGATACAAGATTCCAGCCTCCGGATCTCTGTGATGAGGGATCCATATATAGATGATTGTAGGGGGCTGAGTCAGCTTCTGGGATTTTGATTAGTGTCCTCTCTCTGAGAGTTCTTGATTCCACTTGGATATTGATGATCTCTTACTCATCCTTGGGTGAATTTAGAGAGGCAAGTGTCAGAGCAGAAGTTTCTGGAAGATTTTATGATCCTCCACCTCGCTAACTGTCTCTGCCATTTGTCCATTCTCACCCATCTCACCCTACAGAAGGGATTTCTAGTATGCATCACACCCTTTACACTGAGTAGGTGATATGCATCGTACCCTCTGCACTGGGCATTTTGTATGGTCTAGTTTTGAGCCATTTTCTGTGGAGAACTTTTGGGAGATGATGTAATTAGCTGACCTTGTTCCTTTAGGGAGTGAAGTAACACTTTTAGGGACTTAGGAGCCCTTAGTTTATGGACATTTATGATTGGGGTTGTAGTGCCCAAAAATGTCTATAACAAGGTGCAAACTACCTTCGATGAATTAAATAAAGAAGTAGCGAAGTAGGATCCAGAACACCAACATTTAGGATAGCAAGCTCAAACCACAAACATCCATGAACATCAGCTAGGATATGAAATAAATTCTGCAAATATGTTGACTTATAAGAAACGATTATATGTGCCTAACCAATATAACATTAAAAATCTTACTATGGATGAATATCATAAGAGTCTCTATGCAGGACACCCAGGATAACAAAAAATAATTACTACACTTTGAAAAGAATGCTACTTGCCAGGTATGAAAAAGATGTAGCATAATATTTGACACGCTGACTCGAATGTCAGCAAGTAAAAACAAAACACCAGCATCTTGTTGGGCTACTGCACCCACTACCAATTCCAGAATGGAAATGGGAAACCATCTCCCTTGACTTTATCACAGGATTACCCGAATCCAAAAAGCAAAATGATTCAATAATGGTGGTAGAAGACAATTAAGGAAATCCACTCATTTCATACCAGTACAATCCACCTTCAGGGCAGTGCAGATTGCCAATATACTCATGCAAACTATTTTTAGACTACATGGGTTGCCAAAAACTATAATTTCTTATCGTGATGTAAACTTTACATCAGCCTTCTAGAAGACTCCATTTGAAGGGTTAGGTACTTAGTTAAAATTTATTACCTTCTATCACCCTTAGACGGATGGGTAGACAAAACCGGTCAATCAGGTGGTGGAAGATATGCTAAGAACGTATGTGATGCAGCAACCATCCAAATGGGAATATTACTTACATCTAGTAAATTTTTTTGATAACAATGGCTATCATACTGTTGTCTATGTGGGGCCTGACCCAAGTTCAACAGTGAGTTTAGCCAAGCAAATCCCGGTACAACTAGCCCTTTCGGCAACAGTCCGCAGAACATAGACTGAGGTCTCACCCAAAGTAGTATGGGAGGGTGATGGAACTAGGTTTCCGCACCCTAGGGATGTCTTGATGAGGGTTCCGGACATTCATAGTCCTAATCTGTGCACTGCGCTGCTCCGCGCAGCTTTCTATTCTTTGTTACCCACACACACCTTCGTATTATTATGATCTGATCCTTACTGTGCTATTATATTAGTGCTTAACTTACTTTGTGTAGACCCAATATTCTTATTACGTATTCAACTTCCAGATTAGTGCGAGTACTCGAAAGAAATATAAATGCATAAAGATAACTAGAACATAGAAATATAGATTTGCAAATAGACACACAATATTCTGAATCAATATTATCTTTATTAATAGTCAAATTCAGTTACAGACCCAACTCTACCCTGCGCACTCAGCTGCAGGGGTC
Organism: Pinus taeda; assembly: GCA_000404065.3. Classification (NCBI taxonomy): domain Eukaryota; kingdom Viridiplantae; phylum Streptophyta; class Pinopsida; order Pinales; family Pinaceae; genus Pinus; species Pinus taeda. Next base: position 130,525 of record APFE031420127.1, read on the forward strand.
CATGCACTCAGCTGTGGACTCTACTAGGTCTCTGTGCACTCAGTTGTAAAGGTCCGCGCACTCAGCCGCGGACTCTACTAGGCCTCTGCACACTCAGCTGCAGAGCCTCTACCTACCACTACGACCCAATACACTTCAAATTTACTTCTATCTTCTAACCATGCTTTCACATCTATTTGTTACTTATCAAAACTTAGACTAACTTTACACTTAGAGCGTCGCTCTATTTATACAATCCCATGGTCTGCAGACCATGGGTAGGCCGACATACAATACATTAAATTACATTATTTTAGGGTGGACAACCTTAGATTCTCACGCTCCGCTCCCGCATTTCACAGGGTCTTTACATTACACTTGACCAAAATTCAGGCTTCAAGCCCCAAAAACATGCTATGGGGGGATCCGCTACCCAACAGGCCCCCAACACAATCATCGTGACTCGTCCCGAGTCACTCTGCTGGTGTGGCGATCTTTGCATGAAGTCCATCCAACTACGCCTGTGCTATGCGAAGATCCATAGTGCACTGCTCTACTGTCATCTGCTCCATTTTTGCCTCTGAATCATCTGTGTCTGACTTAATTTTCTACTTTGATGTCGGCTTTTAGTACCTGTGTTTATAGTCCCACACCTTTGTCCAGCTTTTCGGGTTGCGAAGATTGTGCTTTGTTCAGTTAGTCAGACAGCTCGCCCACCCATGTAGTGCTTCAGGTGACTTCCATTTACTCTTCCTGGGAATGGTTCTCCATCAAGTTTGGCTAGCTGGACCGTGCCTCCATCTATGACGTCTTTTACCACATATGGTCCCAACTAATGAATTCTAAATTTTCCCGAAAATTTTTCAAACTTGCTGTCAAATAGCAACACTAAATCATTTACCTTGAATGTGCGCAACTTCATGTGGCGATCGTGCCAAGATTTCTCGCGTTGTTTCTGTACCTGTTGATGGAATCCAACCAGAAACCATTCTTCCTTGAGTTCTTCCAATTACGCGAGCCTCTCTTCCAAGGCTTCGGAGTCCAACATGTCTGTAAGTGTTGCTACCCGCAAACTGGGTACGATGTATTCCTTGAACACAGCCACCACTATGCACGAAAATATCGCTGGCATGTTCTTCAGTCCAGAGGGCATAATGGTGTATTGAAAACAAACCCATTCGGTTGCGAAGGTTGTCTTGCTCCTATCTTCCGGCGTGATCTTGATTTGATGGTACCCTAAGAAGCCATCCGTGAATGAGTAAGCTTCCTGACCACAAAAATTCTCCAATACCTCATTTGTAAATGGTGTTAGGAATGGATCGTGAACACAGGTGTCGTTAAGCTTCCTGAGGTCCACGCATATTCTAATTTCACCCTTTTATTTTTTCTCCTATACTACCATAGGACTCACCTAGTTGGATTCTTCCATTGGTTCAATAATTCTGGCTGCAAGGATTTTGTCTCATTCATCGTGGACCTTTTCTTTATACTTTAGATTCAAATGGTAAGGTCGCTACTTAACTGGCTTCACGTCCAGTTTCAGAGTGATCTTCATAATACCTAAGTCGCCAATGATCCCCTTTAAGTTTGTGATTTTGGTTGGGAACAAATATTGATATTCGCAGAGTAACTTGACGACCTTATCTACCATAAAATCATCCCAATAGTCCCCAAGCATCACGTACTTCGGCTCCGCGTCTGTGCCAATGTTTACCTGATTTGTTTTTAGTGGCGCAGTGATGTCAAGATCCTTAATTGATGGTCCTTGAACTTCACGATACCCTTTAGTTTCTGGAATATTAATATTTTAGGGGTCATCATCATCCTCCTCTACTTGCACATTATAACATTATAGGGCACTACTTAACTGGGTTGCCCATTCTAGTTGAACTACTTGCACCGTTCCTGTGGTATTTTGAAGATGACGACTTTTATGGATTGCAGCGCGTCGTCAACAGTATTTGACCATTGGTCTTCAAATGTGAATGTTAACAAAAATCCCTCATTGAAGACATCCCATTCACCTATACCATGTCAAAGTTCCATCTCAGTATACCAATTCATGGCTATGACATCTAGGGTATGGTAGAATAAGTGTACCCATTTAGGTTGAGGTTCTTCTCCATAAGCCTTGGTCCATTTCGTGAGGTGCGTGCACAGGTCATCACATCCATCGTATTTATCTACTATCCATAGTTGCAGTTTCTGAAATTGCAGGTGCATCATCCTCCTACAGTCGTGCCAGTTTTCAAACTTTCCTTGATGTGCTCCCCACCAGCGCGTAGGTGTCACGCGCAGTGCCCACTTCAACGCATCGAACTGCTATTGTTCCAGTACTGTGCTTTCAAACTTGCTCAAGAATTCATCCACCTCTGTCAATCCATCATATGTTGGTAGATCTCGGGCCTGGGTTGTTTCGCAACACAGTGATCTAATCATCATGTTTCAATTGATCGTTGTCACTTCATTCAATTGATTGTGCCAGCATTCATCTTCTTCGTCTGAATCTAAGGGGTAGGAACTTGCGCGCTCCCACAAGATCCTTCCATCTATAGTCAGATTCACCCAATCCTAATCTCACGTCTTTATCTTGTAGATACAATCTAGCTCATCGTCACTTCCATCATTATGCACAAGTTCAGTGTAGCATGCCCCTTTAGCTGGATCTAGTGGAACTACTACTCGTAGGGACTTTTTCTCGAATATCATCTTTCACTTCTTCGGGTTGATGACTCCATTCATATCAGTGGCCCAGTCTATTCCTAGCAACACAGGATAAGGATTGTTGTCATCAACAATCTCTATTACTTCAAAGTCCGTCTGTGTGCTCGCGCCTTCGATATCAATAGTTACCCCTTGCAACCTCCCCATGGGAAAAATCTTATGTTGGTTTTCCATTCGTAATTGAATAGGGGACCGCTGTAACGCGGGCCTGCCCATGCATTCCTATGTCTGCTTTGGTAATACATTCATGTCCAAGCCCAGGTCTAGGATTACCTTATCCATTTCATACTCACCAATCTGCGCCGTCAATCGCATTTCCCTCCCAGTGCACAATGCATGCTTTCCCAATTTTTGGACTACGTGTGGTTTCCTTGACCCTGTGCACCTAGTGATCAACTCCTATAGTCCCTTATCTGGCTTATTTTTGCGCAATAGTTTCATGCATGTCTCCAAAAAGGAAGTAAGCATAGAAGGATCCATCCCTGGCTCTGGTTGATCCTTACTACCTGAAGTGGAGGCCTCCGCGAAGCTATTCTTAGCTTCCATGAACGTCTCCTTTGCGCATTCTAAGTCAAACTCTAGTTCCTTTGTAGGAGCCTTACAAACCCATGTGTCTTCCTCAGGATGCTTCCCCTTATCCTCCCCTATGGTCGCACTACTTCTTAGCACCATATTCACATTTGGGTCTTCTTTGCATGGTTCAGATCTCATCATTTGGATATTTTAAGTCGGAGGAGGCTGGAGCACCCCCTTCTCGTGCATCTGTGCGATCAAAGTAGGACAATTTACCATTTCATGATTAAACTAAGCATAGTATGAATGGGATACTCTCGTTGGGTTGGTAAAATTGCAGGCATAGTGCCCTGGTCCTCCAAAATTGTAAAAATTAACTGTCCACGGCCCCTTCCTAGCCCCATTCCTCCTCGTCCTCGACCTCGCCCCTGAAATCCAGTGCATGCCATCCCCATAGCTGGGTCGAGGGCTTGCGGTTCTGTCTGCATCCGATATGCAAGGGTTCAGTCCATCATTAACTTGTAACTGTGACAAGTGCGCTCATCGTGGCCTACTAACCTACAGAAATTACAAAACAACTGTTGGGGAATTTGTGTATACTTCTGCAACAAATGACAATTATCAGTCATGTGTTTTCCTCCTATTTGATAGATCACGCACCATAATGTGGGTGTCACACTTGGCCCTGCCTATGTCTCCGGTCTCAATGGCATTGGCACCTCTCCTACCAAATAGTTCATGGATACTGGACAGTGATCCTTGTCATGGCCCAGGCCTTTGCATTTTATGCACCATACTTCCTCGTGCGCCTCTGGCTGCAATGCCCCATCCTACTTCAAGCTCTGCATTTCCAAGTAGATATTCTATAGTTGCATGTGGATTTGTTGAACTCCTAGCCTCAAATCTTGTATCGGTGTCTCATGCAACCTCATCGCCATTTCCAATGCTTCAGCCTGGGTAGAATGTTTTTGTTGTGACAGCACTGTCCTCAAGTGCGATGTTAGAGATGCCACAAACCATGTGCAATGTTGTGCATCTGTGAGCATCATATTAGCCTTGAAGATCGTACTCTTCAGCCATTGATCCAGATCCCAGGGGGTCTCTCCTGGAAGCATCATGATCTCTTGAAACTCGATTACTGACTGTGTCTCTAATTTCAGTTGGCTAAATTCTTTGCTCAGCGCATTCTAGATCTCTACTATTCCTACATTTGGTTGTGTTATCACTCAGAATTTTCTCAAGGTTAAAGAAAGAAATTTCCGAGGTAACCACAATCCAATTTTTTAATGATAGATCCTAGCTAATCTACACTCAGGGAGGGCTCTCTCTTTATGATTTAGCATTGTTTTGATATGATATTAGGCTAGTTATTAATGTGTAATGAATTTGTTTTGACTTGTTTGGTGTAATTAAGGGAAAAGATGGGTAGAGCAGATATTTAGGCCATTAGGCTATGGAGTCAAGTACGAAAGGCTTATCAGTATTTGATTAATCACCGAGGTAAGAGTTCACAAGGCAAGCTAGCACAGCAAAGACAAATCTGAAAGTCTTAATGAATGGAAATCTTAAGCAGACCCAAGGGCAATGAATAATCGTTAGCAGGGATTAAGATGAAGAAGGGGAGTTTGGAAAATAGCAAGGGAAATTAAGAATCCTATACTAGGGGCCAATATAAGGAATGAATTACAGAAGTAAGGGACCAATTAAGAATTCCCAGACTTAAGCAATTTAGTAGAAAACATTAAATAAGCAAATAGTGAAAATAGAGAGCACTTAAGATAATTCTGATGAGATTATTCCTCATTTGCTTTTAAGAATTATAAGAAAACACATATGTTATTTCATAACATAAAGGAAAACAATATTCAAACTCAGATAAATGATATTGATTTGTTTCCCACAGTGCACATGAATTGAGTGAAATGTCAACTTTATTTAATCCAGTAACCTAGTCCCAGCCTTGATTACAATAAATCCTTTAGCTCAAAACAAAAGTCTACAGAAATTCTTTTTAATCCACACCAAATGAAGAAGTATTTATACAAATTCTAAACTAAAATATCTTGAAAAAGTATCAAGATTGGTTTTACAAATATCTCAAACTATTTTACACTAATAGAACTTAAATAAAGGACATTCAAAACTAATGAATCTATTTGGAACTATTTTTATGGATTTATGGTGACAAAGAAGAGAAAGTCGAATTTTATAGCAACTCTTAATTTATGATGAGGCATCCAAGCCACTAACTGCATCCTATCTTTGTGCATTCTGCCCCAACAATTTTGCAAAATTAGGGTCCATTTATACCTTTTTATATCTCAATCCAAGATAGATATGTAAAAAGTGAAAGAGGTTATTGTAGATAAGAATTCTTTTGAGATAAACCTCTCTCAGTTTCCCAAAATTCAGCTCCAATTGTTCACAATATTCTCTGCAAAAAGATGTCTAAAACAGGACTTTACATAGTCCGAAAAATAGGCTGTGAAGATATGCACGTATCTCACGTTTTGTAATACGTGCGTAAAACATGAGATAGGTTTTTGTAGATTGGCCTCTTAGGAACAAAAAAATCCTCCAGTTTCTCAACATACTTCTTGGATTGGCCACAATAGTTTCTGCAAAACTATGACTTAAATAGGAAATTTCTAAAGAATGTACAATTTCTACTCTGATGTCATCTTTTAACCTCAAATTTATTTTAATTGTTTTTCACTTTTACTTTGGATTAACTTCATTTTTGCTGGTGAAAGTGTTTTCATCTCTGTTTAACCTTTACTACATCCAAGTTTACTTTTATTGTTTTACTTTTACCATTCTGTTTTTTCATCTGTCTTCACTTTGACATGAAATTGTATGCTATGCTTTGTAACTATCTTCCCTGTGGTTTATCTTCATGCTAGTTGATTTACTTGACTTGGTATTTAGTCTGATACTCTTTAACCCTAATACACTCAGAATAGAATGGCAGGGAATCATCTTGGATAGTTTGACCATATGTTCCAACTTCCAAGTCTTCTTCTGCAACCTGACATTCAATGGCATTTTGGGGCTACAAATCTAAATATGAGAAGCCTTGAACAAGGATTTTTTTGCCTTCTAGATGGTTAATATCAAAACTTGTTGACATTTTATTTCTGATTGCATGAAAGTTATTTATGATAAACTGAAACGAAGCAAAACACAATGGTAAAGTTCCTTCACTGATTTCAAAATTTTTTGCACTTTCCTACTCATTCTCATAGCTAAAATGAACAAGTTGCTAAACCTGAACTTTCTTATTCCTCAAATTAGCTTTTGATTCCTCTGCAAGGTTAATTTGGATTTGAGGAACATAATCATTATTATAGTGATCAAGCTTAGGCACATCATCATAAGAATTAATGTCACCAAATGTACATATTAGATCAGAAGATTGCCTCTCCACATATGGTTCTATAACTCCATCTTCATATTTATGGTAGTTGGAATTAACAGCAATTTGTTCATGGCTCTCAACCTCTTATTTTTGTGAAACAAATGTGTTATGGTGATTTTGAACAAAAAGTTCATTTTCATGGTGATCTTTTGTATCCTCTCCTCTATATTTTTTACCAAAATGTCGAGTTTTACCTCTGCTTCTGCATTCAACTTTTCTCTTCTAATTTGCAGATTAACTTCTACATCTACTGCCATGTTCTGCATCTATTCCAGTGTTGAGGGGTTTCTTTCTCTTAGCTGCAATTCTAGCTCTGGATCAAATGCTCTTGGGTAATGCAAAAGAGCTGAATGAGGGGGAGGTCTAATACTTGATGGTATTGAATAATAGATTTGATTAAATTCATTTGAAAAATTTTGTATTGTTTCATCTGGATATCTCTTTACCTAATTATATTATTCTATGAGTACAAGAATATTGACTTTGATTATCCAGCTATCAAGCAAGAGTTTGAGAAACTACTGGAGATTTGAGATGCCTGCCTCAGGCAGGGTTTTGAACCAACTCTTGACTTTGTCTTGCAAAGAAAGAGAAAAAATCCTAATACTAACATCATCTTCATCTACTTCAAATAAGTTAAGATAATCCTCAAAAGCTTGAATATGTTTTTGGGTAGTGATATCATTCTCTCCATCAAACCTAGGGAGGTGCTTGTAATAATTGTTAGGGAAAGCATGGAGTGTAGAAGGTAAGATGAGTGGCTTATATCTATCGAGAAATTTAGGAGGTACTAGAATATGTACAGGGATTGTATGATTAGTATTAATTTTAGATTCTCCTCAATTAGAAAATGATCTTCATAAGAGTTAGAAGGCTGTTGTTCAAATGTGCAAGCATACTTTTATCTACATTTTTCAAAGGAAAATCATAAAAATTTAATCTAAAACCTTCTCTAAGATACAATATACATTGAAAAACTTTATCAATGAGAAAGAACATAATGTCTTGGATAACCATCCAAGTTAAAACCCTAATCTTTTCACATAGTTCTTTCAGGTTCATTTCTCCAGTGGAGTCTTGATTGTAGAATTGATTTGGAGTCCCTAAGTGGATGATTTTAACCTTTGTGTGTCTGATCATTGTCCACCATCATAGATCAGATCTAAACCTATAAAACAATTCTTAATAAAATGTTAGTTCTCCCTAGCAGAGTTGCCACTATGTTATCACTCAAAATTTTCTCAAGGCTAAAGAAAGAAATTTCCGAGGTAACCACAAATCGTTCTTTAAAGTATAGATCCTAGCCACTCTACACTTAGAGAGGGCTCTCTCTTTATGATTTAGCATTGTTTTGATATGATATTAGGCTAGGTGTTAATGTTTAATGAATTTGTTTTGATTTGTTTGGTAGAATTAAGGGAATAGATCGTCAGAGCAAATATTCAGGCCATTGGGCTATGGAGTCAAGTACGAAAGGGTTATCCAGATTTTATTAATCACCGAGGTAAGAGCTCACAAGGCAAGCTAGCACAACAAGGAAAAATATGAAAGTCTTAACGAATGGAACTCTTAACTAGGGCCAAGGACAATGAAGAATCCTTACCAGGGATCAAGATGAAGAAGGGCAGTTTGGCAAATAGCAAGGGAAATTAAGAATCCTGTACTAGGGGCCAATATAAGGAATGAATTACAAAAGTGAGGGAGCAATTAAGAATTCCCAGACTTAAGCAATTTAGTAGAAAACATTAAATAAGCAAATAGTGAAAATAGAGAGCACTTAAGCTAATTCTGATGATATTATTCCTCATTTGCTTTTAAGAATTATAAGAAAACACATATGATGTTTCATAACATAAAGGAAAACAATATTCAAACTCAGAGAAATGATACTTATTTGTTTCCCACAGTGCACATGAATTGAGTGAAATTTCCTCAACTTTATTTAATCTAGTAAACCAGTCCTAGCCTTGATTAAAAAAGCTCCTTTAGCTCAAAACAAAAGTCTACAAAAATGCTTTTTAATCCACACCAAAATACTTCAAATGAGGAAGTATTTATACAAATTCTAAATTGAAATATCTTGAAAAAATATTAAGATTGGTTTTACAAATATCTCAAACTATTTTACACTAATAGAACTTAAATAAAGGACATTCAAAACTAATGAATATATTTAGCACTATTTTTATAAATTTATGGTGACAAAGAAGAGAAAGTCGAATTTGATAGCAACTCTTAATTGATGATGAGGCATCGAAGTCACTAACTGCATCCTTTCTTTGTGCATTCTGCCCCAACAATTCTGCAAAATTAGGGTCCATTGATACCTTTTTATATCTCAATCCAAGATAGATATGTACAAAGTGAAAGAGGTTATTGTAGAAACGAATGTCTTTTAGATAAACCTCTCTTAGTTTCCAAAAATTCAGCTCCCGCTATTCATAATATTCTCTACAAAAAGATGTCTAAAACAAGACTTTACACAGTCCGAAAAATAGGCTGTGAAGATATGCACTTGTCTCACGTTTTGTAATACCTGTGTAAAAAGTGAGATATGTGTTTGTATATTGGCTTGTTAGGAACAAAAACCTCCTCCAGTTTCTCAAAATACTTCTTCTATTTGCATAATAGTTTCTGCAAAACAATGACTTAAACAAGAAATTTCTGAAGAATGTACAATTTCTGCTTTGATTTCAAATTTTAACCTCAAATTTCTTTTAACTGTTTTTCACTTTTACTTTGTATTAACTTCATTGTTGTTGGTGAAAGTGTTTTCATCTATTTTTAATTCTTGTTGCATCCAATTTTAATTTTACTGTTTTACTTTTACCATTTTGTTTTTCAGCTGTCTTCACTTTGACATGAAACTATATGTTATGCTTTGTAACTGCCTTCCCTGCTATTTATCTTCATGCTAGCTAATTTACTTCACTTGGTCTTTAGTCTGATGCTCTTTAACCCTAATACACTTTGACTGTTCTCTACTGTGTCCTTTTACCTTCACTGTATATTTTACTGTTTACTGTGTATTTCAATCAGTAATTTCTTTTGTTCTTGTGCATATCAGCATCAGGTAGTGGATATAGGTTAAGTCCATGCTTTGTATTCATCTACCTTGTAATTGTATTCTCTGTCTGGTTGCTCTGTTTTAACTATTAGTGCTCTATGTAGTTTTTTTCTTCTCTTTTTCCTTGTATAATTGTGTTCATCCTCTGAGCACAAATTATGAATGAGGTTTTCTATTGATCCTTGGAATAAACCAGTTCTGTGACTAGTATCAGAACCGTTTATCCAAGCTCTGATCTTAGTTTGATAACCTGAAAAAATTCAATATTATTTAAGAGAATACAACTCTTCATGAAGGGTGCTTGATGGTTCTCTGGCATAGAGATGACTGGGAAAGGGGTCACAATGGAGTTTTGGACTGAAATTAGATGGTGAAATCATGTTGTAGAGGTTCAGGGAGGTGTTGGAAGGTTTCATAGGTTTACACAGTCAAACGGGCGAAAACCATAAAAAATAGGTTTTCACGTTATGAGGTTTAACGGGAAGAATTTTAAAATATGGTGCGAAAGTGAATTAAATGAATGAATAGGTGGTTTATGGAAATGGCGGGGAAGTGGTATTGAAAGGGTCATCGCACTGCTTATGAGTCATGGGTAGTTTTAAGGGGAGGCCGCTTGATGCCATTCCTCAGGCGCCACGTAGCGGCGGGGTGAATAGTGAAACTGCTCACATCGGGTGGGTAACGTTGAGCATCGGAGGCCGCCTGATATGAGTGTCTGTTGGGTCCCTATAATACTAGTGATTACCCCATTAGTATGGTAGTTGTACCCCTTATTAATATTGTTGTGCCCCTATTGCCCCCATATTGTTATTACTGTGCCCCATAGAATCCCTCTATTGTTATTTTTGTGGCTTTATATATTATTGTTAGGTCGGCTGGTTTATATTGTGACTCCTTAGACTCCTATATATAGAAAGGAGGTTTTGTCATTTGAATCATCCAAGAATTGTTC
>APFE031420127.1:156727-174315 GCA_000404065.3 Pinus taeda
ATCAGCTGACCTTGTTCCTTTAGGTAGTGAAGCAACACTTTTAGGGACTTAGGAGCCCTCAATTTATGGACATTTATGATTGGGGTTGTAGTGCCCAAAAATGTCTATAACACCTTTTTGTTTGGTGGAGGGTTATGGCTATTAACTAGTCGTTGATTGGCTAATTAATCCATTTAATTAATTTACTAATTAAGGTTTATATTTCAAACCTCGGGTGGGATATTATCATATGGGATTTAATAAATATATGTGAAAGGGGTTTATTTTAGGGAGTTAAATAAATATAGTGAATATTAAACTTAATATGAAATGAAAGGGGAAAAGTGGTTTTTTGCACTAATTATAATGTGTTGAACATTTATTTACACAATTCGTACCTACACATTATAACTTAGGCTAAATTCCTTTTTGTGGGTTTTTTATGGAAGAAAGGGTTTTATGTATAGAGGTAAATAACTTTCTCTAGGTAAATGGTGATTCCACCTTAGGAAAATGGATTTTCCAAATGAAATGAATAAATTATGAAGCGGTGAACATGGGTGAGGGGCTTTCAGTACTTAGATCCTATAAGTCATTGGGCCGAGGGTCCGATCCCTCCAGAAGTCAGAGAAATGCTCTGAGCCCCTTTAACTTAAGGTTTTAGGTGTTTTTTCTTTTACTTGTGGGAAATTAGTAAATTAAGGGTGAAATGAATGGGGAAATTAACCATTTGACTTTTTGTAACCACTAACTCTCCATCCATGCTTTAGTAACTTGATGATGAAGTATATGATATGATCTTTAACTAACCACTCATCATAATTCAATAACCATTCACCTACTTACCCACCTAGTCATCCTACCATTTTTACTTCTCTTTATTAGGGTGCACTTAAACTAGAAAACCCTTATCAAAACCTTTTCTTTTATTTTACAATGGTAATCTATCTAAGTATATATTTATTACATCCAAGGGCTCAGATTAAACAGTTGATCTCCTATTATTCACTCTACCTAATCTAATTATCCACCAAGGTTAAACAGTTTGGTCAGATTTTCATTCTCTATCTATAAACATGAAATTCAAAACATGGACTAACCAAGATTAAATTGTTTGATTACCATGGATTGTGGCATGAATAACAAGTTGCACACAATCATTATTATGCAGAAAGGTAAATATTAGTGGCATTTGGACTTGTACACTTTCCTGGTCTTTTCTTTCTTTGGTGTTCATATTTTCATCTTTTTTTCTGACCTTTTTTTTGTTTCTGTCCTTTGATTTTTCTTTTAGGACATACCTTATTTACATTTTATAATTTTTTGAATATGGAAAACTTTGCAGAAAGCGAAGGTGTGTACAGATTACAGAGATAAACTAAGTCAATCATAAATTATGACATCTATTGGTATAGGAACCTAACAACGTGATCATTAGAGTGCTTGATATACCATGTCAATGTGCGATCCTACAATGCGCTCACTAATGTATCCTTCTTAATGTTGTCATCTGTGGCCCCTTGCACTTCCCACACCTCTCTTACCACTAACTAGAACTGGTCCAGATCCTCATTTCCTACTCCTCTGAATATAGGTATCTTGATCGCACTCGCCATGCTGAACTGTGGGTTTGGTGGAGGTGGAGTGGGTGGAGATGGAGGTGAGGGAGGTGAAGCGGGTAGTGGCGTAGGTGGAGGTGGTAACTGCAGAATGCGGTACCTTATCAAACTGATCGCACTTCTTAGAGAGACCCGAGCGAGATCTTCCTCACTCTCTCACGAAGGTGAAATTAAGGGATTGTTTCCTAATTCCCCGCTACCATTATAGATCTTTCGGCTCCGCATTGTTCCAAACATTAATATATTCGCATAACCCACTTTTCACATAAAAACATCTTAATCTAGCTATTGAAAGATTTAATGTACTTACCTCGTAGTCCCTTGAGAAAATGTCGTTCTGCTTCGATGTAGCTCACGGTCGTGTCTACTGTGAACTCAGTGATAAATCCCACTATTACCCAGTCAAGCCAATGGTCCATAGCTCGCGCGATCTTATCTTCTGATGCCTCTAGTCTGTGCACTAATTCTGGAGTCCACATTATCGGTTGGTTGAGCTTACACCTTCCCTGGCTATCAACTAACCTCGCAATCCACTCGTATAGTTCAAAAGGAAGGGATGCAAAGAAGATCTCGTGGATTTCCATATACACGTAGTGATCCAGCCACCTTTTCTCAGATACCTGTAGAGTTCTGTTTTCTTGTGTCACGAACTCGTGAATCTTCTTGTCCAACCACTCTTCAATTTCCTTCTTTGTTGGGTTCCAGTGGCACAACATCAGACATCCCTTAGGCAGATCCTGGTCCCGGCAATGGAACCATTTGTTGGCTACGTGGGACCTGACCCAAGTTCAGCAGTGTGTTTAGCCAAGAAAATCCTGGTACTACTGGCCCTTTCAGCAACAGTCCATGGAGTGAGGACTGAGGCCTCACCCGAAGTAGTATGGGAGGGTGCTAGAACTAGGTTTCTGCACCCTAGGCATGTCTTAATGAGGGTTTTGGACGTTCGTGATCCTAATCTGTGTGTTGCGCTGCTCCACGCAGCTTTCTATTCTTCGAAACCTATGCACACCTTTGTATTATTCTGATCTGATCCTTACTATGCTATTAGATTAGTGCTTAACTTAGTTTGTGTGGCCCCAATATTCTTATTACGTATTCAACTTCCAGATTAGCGCGAGTACTCGAAAACAATATAAATGCATAAAGATAACCAAAACATAGAAATATAGATCTGCAAATAGACACACAATATTCTGAACCAATCTTATCTTTATTAATACTCAAATTCAGTTACAGAACTGACTCTACGCTGTGCACTCAACTGTAGAGCCTCTACCTACCACTACGACCCAATACACTTCAAATTTACTTCTATCTTGTGACCGTTCTTTCACATCTATTTGTTACTTGTCAAAACTTAGACTAACTTTACACTTAGAGCCTCGCTCTATTTATACAATCCCATGGTCCGCAGACAATGGGTAGGATGACATACCATACATTAAATTACATTATTTTAGGGTGGACAACCCTAGACTCTCGTGCTCCGCGCCCACATTTCGTGGGCTCTTTACATTACACTTAACCAAAATTTGGGCTTCAAGCCCCAAAAACATGCTATGAGGGGATCCACTGCCCAACACATACCTCCTTGCAAATGAGCCCATTTGAAGGTTTTAATGGATGTAAGTGTCGCACACCATCCAGTTGGGGGGGGACCGAAAGACAAGTGAACATACTTCATATACAATTCATGAAAATGAATTGTTATCACTAATTAAACAGAAACAAAACTAATCATAGAAGATAAAAGTACCATATGTGTGAAGTTTTGCTCATTTGACTAATGACATAAATCAGCTCCTTTCTTCAGATCAAATTATCTTCCAAGTATACAATAGTGCATCAACAAAGGAAAGTAGTATGATATTGAAAAGAAATGACCATGTTCCATAATTTCATCAAGGCATTCAAAAACTTCTAGAAGTGCATTCTTTGCAAATATTTTTGATAAAATTATGGACCCTTCCATAAATGCATGAGAAGGGTATAAATACTATCTAAATAATGTTCAAAAATAGATTATACAAAAATTTGACAAGGTTTCAAACAACCTTTCTACTAACTAACAACTAACTCTAAAAATAAAAATGTTTTGATGAGTAGAGGTTACAAAGATGACTTGTTGTCTGCCAGCTTCTCCTTTAGATCGCATATATTGGACATCGGTTTCACTTGAGGAGGTGCCCCAAACTGCATTCTGACCTATCTTGCGATGATAGCATCTGTGAGAGGTGGCAGAATCCTTTGAGTTGAATGGAGTGAGAAATTGAGCATCATGATTTGGCTGTGTGGCTTGACAAGGTATTGCTAATATGCTTCCCAATCAATCTTTGCTAATTTGTGATCGCCTCCCTTTGGATTTCTACTCTTTCCTTCCTGCTTTTATGCAAGTCATTTAAATGTGGCAGTGATTTCGAGTTACCTTCTTTCACTAAGTTCGTGGCGTGCAAAGTGTGATTTACTTATTTTACTATGTTCTTTGACACCCCTGCTACTCTTGCCACTGCTAATTCAGCTTGCTTGACCCGCGCATCCCAATCCACGATAGAATTTTGTTATGTGTCTCCTCAATCTCGGGCAGATTAGCTCTCCTTCCTTCTTATGTTTCTTGCCATTCAATGAATTCAGAGATCCTTGTATTTAAATCAGTAAATTTAGTTCTCTGGCCAATTTCCTTCTCTGTTAATTGATCACTAGTGATAAGATAAGGAGCGATATGCAACATTCTTTAGCAAAATAGCTCTTGTTGTTTTGATAGAAGGGAATTTAGCTCTAGTGCCTCTTTGATGAATTCATTGACAGTAGGGACATCTTCATATTTTTCCATGGCTTCTTGCAACTCTTGAATTTGCATGTTCTTCGCAGAATGTTCGTTTCATGGATTATTTCTAACACTTCCATATTTTGCTGCAATTGAGCGATTTGTTTAGTAGATTGTTGATTCACATTTGCTTTTTCAATTTGTAGCTTTTGCTCGAGGTGCACTATCTTTTCTTCCCTCTCCCTTAACAAAATAGATATCTTCGTAGCTTTACCCATGGTGATAGTAGCATATGCCCCTGTAAAGTGCGATAGTCTTGTTAAATTTTCAGTAGTATTGGAAGGGATATCCTTCAAAACTATGTCCATTGGCTCATTCCCTGTTGGAATCTCAGGTGTTTCCACCCTCCTTCTTTTTCTCTGTCTTCTCACTAAAACCTTGTGTAGTGGGCAGTAGAACACATGTAAGGGAGGAATTTCAATCACCTTAAGGATGATTTCTGATGTTGGAAATGCAGGAATGATTTATATATGCTCTGAACTTGTTCCTTGCTCATCCATTGGGTCAAGCTTTGAAGTTTTTGGATTTTGCAGGGGAGTGTGATATTTCGTTGTTTCTTGGGCATCTATTGTCTTAGGAGTGTGTTGTAGTTTCTTATTGAATTGGTCCCACCCCTACTCTAAATTGTTTCTTTTGATCTCAAAACCGATATCTTTAGTCAGGTCACTTATGACCTACTTTTCAGTAGACCTCCTGCTGGATTCCATTGTATTCTCGGTGTCCTAAGCTTTCCCTGTATCATGTTCTTTCCCTATGTCCACTTGAGATCTATGTGATAATTTTGTCCCTTGTTGTTGATAGTTACACTCGATGTAGGCTTGTCCTCGGTTCTTAACAAATGCAATGGAATTATTTCGAGCCTTTTGTTTATGAATTCTTGAAAGGTTTCAAAATCTTTAGGACTCAAATTGGCCTTCACCCACTTGAATGCTTGCTCGAATGACTCAGCTAAT
The DNA here is from genome assembly GCA_000404065.3 of Pinus taeda. NCBI lineage: Eukaryota > Viridiplantae > Streptophyta > Pinopsida > Pinales > Pinaceae > Pinus > Pinus taeda. Next base: position 162,103 of record APFE031420127.1, read on the forward strand.
TACAAAATATATTTAGAATCATTAGCCTCGTGTTTAAAGGGTTTAATCTTTACTACGGTAGTAATATTATGTGTTATTTTGTCTGGATCAAATTGCCTCTTTGATAGAGTATGGAGCCTAAGGCTCTCTAGGCTTAGTTATTCCTTGGTTACATAGTTAAAATTTTCTAATGAAAAGGAACCACACCAAATGGGAAAAGAAGGCCACAATGACTTTTTGTTATCTTTTAGGGTCTTGGTTAAGCCTTTTCCCACATTATGGTGGGTTATTTCTCTTGCTAATAATTTATCAGGGACATACAAAGGGAGGGCATGCGAGTCCACTGTACTGTCAAAAACCTTGATGTATGTAAACCATTCTTCAACAAAATACTTGCCTACTACGAGAAGGTCTATAGCGGCTTCTTTGGAAAACCTGGGGGATTTCTTATAAAAATCAATTGATGCAATGTTAAAATAAGACCATGACATACTTTATAAAAATGGGGTATATAATGGGATTCCAAATCTATTTATGGCTTAGATGGATGGGATAGGGATCCTGCAAAGTCCATTTCCAACCCATGATTGGAAACTTAATGTAGAAACAGATGGCATCCATGATATAGGCACTGAAATAAAATGGAGGAAGGTTCTATGTGGAGGAGGATCTCTTTTGACAATACTCAGATATGGCAGTGGCTAGGTTATCAGATAAGATACTGGCCTAATTGATTATGTGGGAATTGACATAAGCATCAATTAAAGGAATCCATTCTATAGAAAACTTGGTATTATTAGGTAATCCATATAGCCTACAAAACATAGAAGCTGCATAGTTGTAGGGTTTTTCCAAAGAAGCTACTGGATACATACCCGTTTTATCATATTTGAACTTGTTCTCGAGTACCCTCCAGCCCTAGATCATCTTGAAAGGTTCTTCATTCTTCTTGGCGAAGTTGGCCATGTATGACTTTTCATATATGTCTAGAGGGTCAGGTATATGATACATTTTCTTCAGGTCTTTAGCTTTGAATGACCCCATGAGGTCCATCTTCGATTTCTTGAATTGTGTGTCTTAAATACTAAGATTTTCCACAACCCATCTAATCATATCAGTGTATGGGAGTATTTTCACTCTTGCTCCTATTCTGTGAAGGAAGAAACAGGCAACATCTTTGAATTAGACTCTTGAAAGTTTTATTGAGTCAGTTGTTTCCTTTATGACATGTTTAGCCAATTTAATGTCCTTTAATTATCAACATAAATTATCAACTAGGGCAGATATATTGATGAAGCATAGGTGCACTATATGTGCTAGAAGTTGATTGATGTCGTTAAGATATCTATGTTTTTTTTAAAGTCTAAATTAGAGTTAATATGAAGATGGTGTTACTCATTATATTAAAGAACTATGCCTTAAGTTTGTTAGCTACTCATCTTAGAAATTAGTTTCTATTGAATCAGTTTATGGATAGTTCAAGTGTGATTCTAAGACTTACTTCTTGTTAGACTGTTTTGGATTTTATCTTTATATTTTATGCTGAAGCCAAGCCTAAATTACTATGTGATAAAGAGATCTATTCTATCAAATTAAGGAATGATGTCTAGATTTAATTGTTTAAGGAAATGATTGTGACTCTTTTACTTGTTCAACTTCATCCAAACTAAATAAATCTAATAAACTGAAAAGAAACTATGTTATAAAAATGAAACAGTTTACTATGCTAAGCAAGGAAAATAATCGAACTGTTCCAGATAAAAAGAAAATGAAACAGTAGAATTAAGCTAGGTATAAAGCAAAAGGAATTGCTTATGTAGACAACGATTCAATGGTGAATTCATCATACTACATTTCAACACACAAAATAGAGCATCTATGATTAAGAAATTAAAGAAATCTTTGTGCAATTCATTAAAGACCTATACTAGATGTAGGGGTGCTCCATGAAAAAATCATCAATCTCCAATCAACGCAACATGGAACAAACATAAACTAAGTCTATTACTTGCAAATAAGTTTTAACAAAATGTTCTCAGAAATTACATATATTGGTGCGCACCCAAAATACAGAGCAGCTACTGCTTTTACAATACTTCTCGGTATAATAGTATGAGAATCTCAAGCCTATAGATATTTATTTCGATCCTACTAAATCAAACTATATCACTAAATAATCGATTTTATATTTGGAAAAGAAAATCAATAAAATTTCAAGAAAACTCAGTCTTTGTCCTAGCGATAATATTGCAATTGACTTTGAGGTTGACCGTGCTATCATGCGATCTTCTTGATCAATTGGTTTGGGGGAATAGGAAATAATCCATGAGGGGATCATTCCTCATCTATCCATATCTTCCTTCGCTGAGCTGGAGCTTCTGAACCCTGTCAACAATGGAGGTAGCTACAGAAATCCGAATTAGCTGCAAAAACAGGCCAATTCTGTAGCCAAATGCATTCCTTAAAAAAACAATAAGGTATATAGACAAATATGAAGAAAAAGACATGTAATTTCTTACCTTTAACAAAACCTTGTTTCTATTGCATTATTTAAGTGATAGGTATAGGAGAAAAGGAATAAGTATAGGCAAAAAGGGTGCCAAGGTAAGACAGTCCTTGGACTCTACCTGACAGTAATTTTTGTAGAAATTATGAATAATACGACACTTATTCACAAATATTATCATGATTATACACTAATTTTGGAATAAATGCATAATACATAACCTCCTCTATGTTGATCATCAATTTAGCAGTATTAAGAAACATTCGCATGCACACATTGAAGCATCAATCACACATATCAACATAGTATGTAACTGGGGAAAGAATACTACTAAAAACCCCTCAACTATCTATATATTATATTGATTGAGAACATGTAACAATACATAGTACAATACTCCTCGCAAGTACTCAGTACTATCTCCACCTGTTACACACTAAACTAGCTCAGATCTGAATCAATCACTGGCTCAAATCTCCTTCGCTGCTTTCCTGCCTCCACTGCGAAATCCTGCATGAGAATAGATGATAATGACACCAAATGTGTGATCCAAATTCGTATTCCCTTTGGTTATACCATGCAATCCTCATTGGCAATACTCAATCCATTGATTGTGCAAATCACATGCACAACTATAGTCACAACTGACAGCTGTCTTTCCCTTTCACTCATCTCTAACACTTGTCTCCACTGAACTGTCCATGCACTGAGTTAATTGATGTATTCTTCAGTTTCTTTATGAAATAATAATTAGTGAATTAATTAATAACTAATTCACACCACTCAACATTAGCCTATTTTCCAGTTAGACTAACTACAACTAGTTCAACTGAGTCAAACTGAACACAACTCCATCAACTCCTGATCCAACTCCACATAACTCAATCACTGAAGTCCTAACTGAAGTCCTCCATGCAATAGCTCAAGTAACCCATAAGAACCACGTATTTCCTTTTGGCAGCTACATGTGCCACATCGGTAGCTCGAACTTAAGTGCTCTAAGAGAATAAGATAATGTTTATAGTCCAAATACTATTAAGAGCTAATAATATTCGACTGTTCTATTTTGAGCCTGGCAGTCTAAAAGTAGACTCCGCCCATATGTCTAAAAATAGAAGCCCATCTATTTTTACCAACTTGACCAATCATCCACAAATAACATCCTGCAACTCATAGACCATGATCCATATGTCTAAAAATAGACATAGTCTAAAAATAGACTTTGCGCCAAAAATAGCCTGCGGGACCACTTAGTGAAGGTGACTTCTTTTCACTAAGCTCCATCATCTTGTTGCATTTTAAACACTCCCTCTCAACAAGATATGGATTATCTACAACCCCTGTCCTGTAACTCTGGAATGTTCTACATGCAACACATCTACCCGGTCCACTTGCTCCAACAACACTTGGAACAAAAACACTCCCAACTGACCCCTCTGTTGGGCTAGGAACAACTCTGATGCTGAAGCTCTACCTGCTGCTGAAAAGTGCTCCCTCTTTGACATCTGCGCTACTACAACATCTCCATGCATCTCGCACCATTGCACACCTCTCTGTGCCACCTAGCACTATGCAAAACACTTGTGCCTCTTGCATTGTTGCAGCTTGCTAACAATGAGTTGTCCTGGGATTCCCTCTACTATCGCTCTCTCTGCCGCTCCATCCGCATATGTCTCTACCCAATCACTCAGTTCCTACTACTCCACATCGGGGCTCCTATAGCAAGGTTTCATCCAAGAGGTTGGGTACCTCAAGGATCCTACCCCTCCTCCTTGGGATGATCACTCTATATCACCCCACCTCCTACCTGGAGGTCTCTGCATGAGTAGATGTCTCTACTCGATCTCCACTCAGCTTCCCCTGTTGTAGCTACTCCACAACCTCCTGAAGTTGCTGCACCAATCGTGGGTTCTTCTGGCTCTGCATGTTGAGAGGTAATATACCATCCCTCTCAACCACCAAGTCTCCATCAGTTGCCTTGCTGCCCAAGGCTTTGCATGCATCTTGAACCTCAAGAGCATACAGGTTCTTGACCCGTGAACCAATCTGCTTCACCTGTCTAGTGACGATGTGTCTAAGGAAAACCTTTCCCTTACTGAAGACTACATCATAGCCTCTGTCTTCCAGCATCGTGATCGACACAAAGTTGCTCTTCAGTCCTGGTACATACTTGACATGGTCAAGGTAAAGCGAGATCCATGCTCCCTCTGAAAAATAATTGTGCCTACACCTGAGACACTATACTTCTCATCATTACCCATCGCCATGAGTATTTGGAGATCTTTCTACTCCAAAGTACTGAACAAACTTTTGTCGCCATTCATGTGGAAAGAAGCTCCACTATCAAGAAACCAAATTTTCTTCATCGACTTCCTTTGATGAAGATCTGTCCCTGGTATTTCGCTTGATCTCCTCTTGCACAAGATCCGACCAAAGTCTCTCCCATCCTGGCAATTTCTCCCGATCATTGACAGAGTCCTGATAGGAATGCCAACTCTTCGGAAGGCCAAGTAGAGCCAAGCTCACCAAGTCCTCATCATCGATAGTCACCCCCACACTTCCCAGCTCATCTCGACATTGGGTGAACTTCATGAGATACTAGGGCATACTGTCTCCATTCTCACACTTAATGTTTCTGAGTTTTATCCTTGAGCGCCATTCCACCAGCTCAAAACTCAACCGCTTCTGATCCAAAATTCGTGAGAACAAAGTATTTCTCGTACAGAGATCGACTGTATGGGCATTCACCGGATATCTCACCTTCCAAAAGAAGGATGAATCCAAAGGCTGCCTAGCCCGATTATAGACTCTTCCTGAAGAAATAAAACATAGTCACTTCCTGAATAATAGATCTGATGATCAATCCTCGCTTTGATATCCTGTAGAAATCTCTTCTACAAATCAACCAGCTCTGATACCATGTAGAAATTTTGAATAATATGACACTTATTCACAGAGATTATCCTGATTATACACTACTTGTGGAATACATACATAATACACAACCTCCTCTACGTTGATCATCAATTTAGCAGTATTAAGAAACATTCGCATGCGCACATTGAAGCATCAATCACACATATCAACACAGTATGTAACTGAGGAAAGCATACCGCTGAAAACCCATCAACTATATGTATATTATATTCATTGAGAACATGTAACAATACATAGTACAATACTCCTCACAAGTACTTAGTACTATCTCCACCTGTTACACACAAAACTAGCTCAGATTTTAATCAACCACTGGCTCAAATCTCCTCCGTTGCTTGCCTGCCTCCATTGCACAATCCTGCATGAGAATAGATGATAATGACACCAAATGTGTGATCCAAATTCGTATTCCCTTTCGTTATACCACACAATCCTCATTGGAAATCCTCAATCCATTGATTGTGCAAATCACATGCACAACTATAGTCACAACTGACAGTTGTCTTGCCCTTTCACTCATCTCTAACACTTATCTCCACTGAACTGTCCATGCACTGAGTTAACTGATGTATTCTTCAGTTTCTTTATGAATTAAAAATTAGTGAATTAATTAATAACTAATTCACACCACTCAACATTAGTCTATTTTCCAGTTAGAATAACTACAACTAGTTCAACTGAGTCAAACTAAACACAACTCCATCAACTCCTGATGCAACTCCACAGAACTCAATCACTGAAGTCCTAATTGAATTCCTCCATGAAATAGCTCAAGTAACCCATAAGAACCACGTATTTCCTCCTGGCAGCTACATGTGCCACATCCGTAGCTCGAATTGAAGTGCTCCAAGAGAATAAGATAATGTTTATAGTCCAAATATTATTAAGAGCTAATAATATTCAACTGTTCTATTTTTAGCCTGGTAGTCTAGAAATAGACTCCGCCCATATGTATAAAAATAAAATTCCATCTATTTTTACCAACTTGACCAATCATCCACAAATAACATCCTGCAACTCATAGACCATGATCCATATGTCTAAAAATAGACTTTGCGCCAAAATTAGCCTGCGGGACCACTTAGTGAAGGCGACTTATTTTCACTAAGCTCCATCATCTTGTTGCATTTTCAACAATTTTAGGATGCTCATCTTCAAGCCTATTGTATATGACTTCCCATGTTGTCGCTCCTCCATCAACACTGCAAACTATATTAGGGAATATAGGTGACATTTCTAATACCTGAGACTCTGAAATGCTCTACTTCTTTTGCTTTTGCATTACCTTTCGTAATGACATGTCTTTTGAAGCTTGCCTAAAACAAAAGAGATATAACAATGCACAGAATATAAGGAAATTAAGGTTGAAACCTCTCTGAAATGAATTTGAATCATGGGAAGGTTTTACATGAGATTTCAATGTTAACTAGCCATAACTCGAAAACATCAATTCCTATCCTCGAACTGCTAAACATTAATTACTCTGTCAAACCAATCATTATTAAATTAAAACTTAGTAAATTCCCCATGCTTCACACTTTATTTGCGCATCACAAGATTCAAATGTTGCCGTATAACATTATTCGGAGTTAATGCGAAATGCAATTGCGAAATCACAATATTGCATTTCGCAAATTCTTAACGGGTGACACAATGGCATGGTCTATCAATTTGCGATTCGTGAAGCATGATTCGGGGACATCATCGCATATCACATTTTGGGGTTTTCTTTAAGATGTTTAGAACTTTGATATGAAAAATTGTGAAATGTGATTTATGATATAGATTATAAGCTTGGGTTGTATTCTAAAGGTTTTAAGGCAAATTCTTAGAGTTAGCATTTATTTTTCAAATGCTAAAAATTTAAAAATGGTCCCCATTTATATTTTATTAACTATTACTCGTATAAATGGGGGGGTTGTTACATAGTACAACACCTCCTTATAAATTTTGTTGTTTGTTCCAAAAATTAGATGAGCATAACTTTTTCATACAGACTCGGATTGAGGTGTCGTTCATGTCATTGGAATTGTCTTAATAAGATCTACAATTTGGTGCCAATTTTGTTGAGATTTTAGGACTTCAAATTTTTTGAGACTTTCTGGATCCTCTTGGGACATTCCTCGCCACTGAGGAGATTTTGGGCCTCCAAAATCCTTATCAATAAACATGTAGGTGAGGGAATTTCCCTTCACTTTCTCCTTTTTAATCCATCGTTCCTTGTTGGAATCCATTACTTTGAATCCCAATCGAAGGTACTCGACATCTCCCTCATGAAGTCCTCGTCCTTTTGTCTAAGATTATGTCTTCAAGCAACTTGTCCAAGCATTTTGAAGTTGAATCATACACTAAAGGAACTTGAACACTCTCCTTTGGATCCATGATCATGGGTGGTTCGTAAAGTTTCAAGTTCTCAACAATGACTATGGAGTACATCTACATATAAGTTGGAAGAACAAGGTGATAAGAATTTATTCCAATCCTTTATAAGATGGTGAATGGACCATATCTAATTGGTTTAAAATTTTTTCCTTCTCCCTTGAAACTATCCTTGCTGATGTGAAGCCATACTCGGTCTCCAAGCTAGAATTGGTGATCAGCCTTGTGCTTGTCATGAAGAGCTTTATATTGTGCCTGACTCTTCTCCAAATCTTCCTACACTACTTGATGTATCATTTGGATCCTATGAATGAACTTGAGAGCTATCTTCATCACTTCATTCATTGGAATCCCCATCTTTCCAAAAGACTAAATCCAAGCGTGACTTTGGTAGGTACCCAAAGCATGTCTGAAATGGTGAAATTTGAGTGGGAGAGTACAAAGCCTTGTTCTGTGCATGTTGAACATAACGTATTTTTTCATCCCAAAACTTAGGATGCTTGTTGCAGTGCCCTCGAAGTGAATGAACTAATGTTCTATTGACTACCTTTGTTCGTCTACTAGTTTGTGGATAGAAATATGTACTCCTATTTAGCTTGGTGTCCATCATCTTCCACAAGCTTTTCCAAAACTCTCTAAGGAATAAAGAATATCGATCCAAGACAATGGATGTGGGAAGTCCAAAATTGACCCATACATGTTGAAAGAAAATTTGAGTACTTTTCTCAGTAGTAATATGATTTTTACATGACATCAAGACACACATATTGCTAAAATTATCCACTACTACATACAAGTAGTCATGATCCCTTTTCGATAAAGGAAATCCCCCTACAAAATCCATGGAAAACTCTCCCAAGGCTGAGAAGGAATAGGGAGTGGTGTGTATGACCCCAATTTTCTATTAGTGGGCTTACAAATAGAGCACATCACACACCCATTTACATACTTGGTTACAAATTCTTTCATCCGAGGCCAATAACAAAACCTCTGCAAGTGAGCTAGGGTTTTTCCTACCCCAAGTTTACCAGGCAAAAGGTAATTTTGAGCTTCTCAAATTACATGGAATCTTTATATCGTAAGGGATGATGGTTTGCATGTATGATATCTCTTTCCCTGTCAAGTAATGCTTCCATTTCTTCACACTTTGAACCAAAGCATACAACTCTTTGTCATATGCGGGATAGTTGAAAGCAACATGAGAGAAAGTCTTTGAATGGTAACAAATCAGTTTACAATGTTGCATGAATCTTACACAAATGGCATATCCACTGCATCTGTCTCAATCTCAAATTGTTGTTGATTGTCTAGTAAGGCTAGTACTAGCGTTGTGCTGATTTTTTCCTTTAAGGTGTTGAAATCATTCTACTACTTTAATCCCAACTAAATGATCTACCTCACACTACTTTCCAAAGTATTCAGTACTTGCTTGACATGATCATCCCATGTTTTTCTAAAGACAAGAACTTCATCTAAATATACAAGCACAAACTCATCTAAGAATGGTTAAAATATATCATTCATCACCCACATGAATGTTGTTGTGGCATTACAGAGCCCAAATTGCATTACCAACCACCGAAATTGTCCTTTCTGGTTTTGAAAGCAGTTTTCCATACATCATTTTCTATAATATTGATATGATGGTAACCACTACACAAATCCAACTTAGTGAAATAAACAACATGCTTCAATTGATCAAGCAAATCATCTATACTAGGGAGAAGATATCGGTATTTCGCCATGTTCTTGTTGAGAGCTCGATAATCCACACACATTCTCCATGTGCCATATTTCTTCAGCACCAACACAATTGGTGAATCACATGGGGATGATATAGGTCTGATGACTCTATGGTCCAACATTCTTGCACCTGCTTCTCAATTTCTTCCATTTCCACAACTGACATGAAATCTACCTAGTTCCTGAAAAATCTCATCATAGTTAGAGACAATATCAAACACTTATTTCTTGTGAGAAGAATTACAACCTTGAAAGAATCAGATGCTTAAAAAAAAAACTCCTCACAATGATGAGCATACATTTCTTGCTAGAGTTGATGAGTCTGGTCATCTATCCTGCACTAATAAAAGTTGAATTGACTTTCATGTGGTGAGCTTAGACAATATATTCCACCCCATTTTTGGTGAGATGGTACTTGTTCCCATGCTTGAAGAATATTGTTTTTCTATCAGATAAGTATGGCATTCCCAATACTATTCCATAAATGTCAAGTGGGAAAATGCCTAAATGGGCCTCATCTATCAACTTTGAAGAAATGGAAATGTAACACCCTCCTCCCATATCTACCCAAGTAACCAGCCAACCAGGGTAAAAATTTGACGAGAGGCTACTATGATATGATTCAACCTCCTATGTATCCTCAAGGAAGTGGAATCGATGGAAATCCATCCAACATACTTTCCACATCAGCAACAACACTCCCAGGATCCATCCCAACCACTCAAGTATCATGCCCCTGGGTCCCACTGATTTTTTAAGTTATTAAACCTCTAGATGATCCCATGCTATGGGCATGCCAACATCTAGAGAGCTCTAGACTCTCTCCAAGCTTGCATGCCTACGTTCATGGACTATTTCCAGCAAACCTGTGCCGGAGTCCACGAGATTTGAGGAAATTTTCAAACCCAGAATTTTGGCCACTACCTATAACTTGTTGTAACTTTAGGAATCCATTAAACACATGATGACATGACTAATAAACCAAAAAATATACCATCCCCAACTGGGACCGACATTCTTTCGAAAACTTGGCATCAATGCAATCTATAGGTGTAAACAATATATTTAAGCATAGGGGTCTAATACTTATCTTTGAATCACTAAGAAGCATTGTTCCGTTATATCATATGCTGCATTATCATCTATTAGGTCATAGATACATTGTTTATTCATTTACAAATAGAAGCATGAGGAGATCCATACATCATCACTGTCAAATTACATGCTCATAACCAACAACATAATAACAGAAATACCATGAATACATAAGCCATAGAATCCACATATAAACCAACACATTTACACATCAAAAGCCAAGGGAAGTAATTTCTCATTAATGAATGTAGAAACTAATCGGGCATGGGACTAACATGTTCCACTCGAACATAGATTGGCTGAGCCAAATATCTCTTCAGCCAATTGTGGAGCAATAAAAAGGTGTCTTTTAAACTCCTAATTACCTCACATTAATTGTCAACCCAGGGACGACTTTTTATTTCAAGAGTGTACTCAGTCTGAGGCGGCTATTTACTCAAGAGTAATGTTTAGTAGTACAGCATTCAGAGAATACAAGAGTAAACGGATGCTAAACTATGACTAAATTGCTTCAAAAGGATAAAATCACACAAGGCAACTTATCAGTCAAGGGTGCGGAAGCGATAGCCCATCCCTCTAGAAATTGATGGAAAGGAAATTAGAGCATGGACCATAGGTCTAGGAGCTAGGCAGCGACTGCTGAGACTCACTACAGACTTAGACCTTCTCTCACACCAAAGCAGCAAATACAAGTAAATGGAACGACAGAAAGTAAAATAGAACAGCAAATAGGAAATGGAACAGCAAGTCTAAAATGGAACGGCCGTAAATGGAACAGCAAACTAGAATTAAAGGAATCTGAGCAGCAAACTTTAATTAATGGAAATGAGCAACAGCAAAGCCAAATTAATAGCAATCTTTACTCTAAGAATAAATCGAACAGCACAAGGAAATAGAACAGCATTGATTAATGATGGAATATGAAACAATGCTGGAAAGTCAAATATAAATACACACAGCACACCTTAATAGTAATCTGATATGGTAATCCAATTATCAGTCTTAGTTATAAAGAATACGACTGTATTTTGTAATGAAACAGCAATGTCAATAGATTCAACAATCGCCAGGAAATATAATCTCTAAGATGAATTCAGGAATACCAATTTATGAAGGTCACAACACGGTTACGCTGTAATTGAACATCAATAAAATTCTGTAAGGATCAGCAACGTTATATCAATGATTAAAAGAACAGCAATGCGTTACCAAGTCAAGATGAATCAATACTACATTCCTATCATAGAGAATGATATTGATCAGTTGGACATAAATCAAATATAACAGAACCGTGATGTAAAATAACAAAACGTACCAAATTACTGAATAAAGCTTGATAAGCAAACCATGCATGAACTAAAGATATAATATACAGCAGCAGCAGAATCCACCAGTGGCTAGGCCCTTAGCCGCCAGCGGATGCTGTTGGGCTACTTCAGATGAGAAGAATGAGCAGCAACTCCCAAATCATATATTAATCATCAAATTGTGAAATCATTACAACAGCAAAAGCTTGAGAATTACAATGGCAATGCAACAATCCCTATCCTATCATGAATAATCCATCATCATTC
>APFE031420127.1:174416-223487 GCA_000404065.3 Pinus taeda
ATCTCTGTTTTCATTAAAATAGAGAGATCAGAGAGAAGTTACAATAAAGATAAGTACAACATGATTTGTATTACAAAATTGGATTGTTTCCAACCAATTGATCAACAAGAAGATATATTTCCATTCATCTCTCAACAAAAGCAAGACGAATTTGGCTTTGCAGCTGAGATTTGGAGGATGGTCGCAACAGCAAATCTGAGAAAATCGTGCTCAAAGAGCCCTGCGTTTCTCTCAGTACAAGCCGAATTTGGGAAACCGTTCTTTGATAAAGTTAATTGGGTCCGTTCTAGACAAAACCCATGTTCCAAATTTTCCAAATTCTTCTTCATTTGCTCAGAATCGCAACCGCAAAACTGTCACTTCTTATTCCAGCGAATTTCTGAGTTGGCAGATTTAATGGTCAAATCTTCAATCTAGAAATTATCTTGGAGGTTAAAATTGGTAAATAATGTTACAACTAATTTATTGAAACTGTCATTGATAAAATCATTCATAATCATCAATTTATTAGAAATAAAGGAGAATAAATAATATTCATCCATAAGAGCATAAATCATTTATAAAATGGATTTAAATGATAAATTATAACAAATGATATGATGAAGAATAGTGGAAATGGGTGGGATAAGTGTTCAAAAGTGATAATAATAATGGCATATTAACGGCCCAACACCAATCACCCCCGTGCCATATTCCAAGCATGAATGTGAGACTCATAACCAACCAAAAATAACCAAACAAGTATGGATTATACTGGATTTATCCACCTACACCATGAGAAATTTAGTGCCTCCTAGTCTCTCAGGCTTTACTATAATCCACAGTCTGATCCAGGGATCACTAGGCCCTACATCAAGACCCACTCTCCAAGAATTACCATACATCCCATATCAATACTACTAGGCCCAAAAGAGAGAAATACCCTCTTCGATTTATCGATATATTTATACATTTACTTGCAATTATTCCAAGGCCCACTTAGGGACACAATCCTCACTTTACCGCAACCCATAATTTGGCTTAGGGGTTACTCGGCTAGTGACTTTATCATGATCCACAGTCCAGTTCAGGGACCACTAGGCCATTTGTTTTTCATTTTTGAGATCCACCTCACTCAGCGTCGAATCCATCAGGGAACTCCAACTTGATCAAAATGTTATCACCAAAATAGGACCCTGATAGGCTGTTGATCAAACTATCTCGATGTAACTATTTCAAACCAATATTTTAGCCAAGGCTTAGCCTTCTTAGCCTGAGAGGGCTCTCTCAAAGGGTTAATGATTTGGATTAAAGATATGAATAGATGGCTAACTCTATGGTTTGTGATTGTATATGTTTATAGGTTGAAAGATGAAGGCTGGCTACCATTGGGCTATGGAGTCAAAGTATGTTTTAGTACCATAGCAAGATCAGCTTAACATGAAGTCAGGGCATGGAGAGTTTTTATGCATCAACAAAACAAAGATACAATGCAAGGAAACACAGTTTATAAATACATGAAGGAAGTTAGAGCATGATTGATGAGTTCTAAGTAACATGTATTCATACCACTGCAAGTAAGTGAAGGAGGAAAGCCATGAGACAATATGACATTAAAAAATCTCTTTGAATTCTGAGTAGTGAAGCCAAAACATTCTACCTAGCATGGAAGTCAAGGCATTATAGAGTTCAATTGCAGAAATGAAAATATAAAACAGTGAAACATAGTTAGTTTATCTATGGAGGAAGTCAGAGCATCATTGATGAGTTCTGAGTATCATAAGTAAACACCACTACAATGTAAGTATTGGAAGATGCCATCAAAACAAGAACATACAAGAACTCTTCATGAATCTTGAGTTGTCTAAGTAGAAATTTGCATTAGGTTAAAAATATACATAGTCTGCACATAGAGCAACAGCTAAGCCAAAAAGTCTCCAACCCCTTGCTAATTCGACCTCTTTCTCTATATATAGTATTTACAATTAGGACTCCATAATTCTTCATCAAGAGAATTCGAATTTTCCATCAGTGACACCTATTCTAACCATAAAACAAACCTTTAAATGCATTTGACAGCTAACTAGCAGCCCTAAAGACCTAATACAACTAGGAGTGTAACTCCTTATTATGATTACAACAACCTTATCTAAACATTTAAATGCATTCTTTGACAGTTGCAACCTCATGAAGTCGAATTTGATGAAGCCTCCCACGTGGTCACGCAACTGCTGATGACAAACCCTAGAAATTAGGGAACATGTTTCCCTATTTTTAGGTTTAGATCCTTGAAAATTGGCACGTGGGACAGAGCCTGTATCTCCTCATCCATGACACATTTTACAAAACTGAAGGAGGTTTTGTAGCCCATGTTTTCTAGTATAAAAAACTCTCCTTGGTTTTTAAGACATTCCTCTAGCTATCATGAATCTATCCTTGAAAAACATGTGTCAAACAGGGAAAATTCATTTTCTGAAATTAGGGTCTCAATGAAAGCTTAGTATCTCCCAACTGAAAACACTTATGAAGAACGTGAGATAGGTTATTGTAGATGGATATTTTATGAAGATAAACCTCCCTCTGAATTCCACAATACAGTTTCCTGTAACTAGAAATTGATCTTGAAAAATACTGCTAAAACTAGAAGACCAAGCTTGACTTTCAGCAGTTCCGTAGTGCAATTTTAACCATAAATGCCTCCCACCTCAAAAATAATTTGAAGAAACGGAAAGAGGTTTCTATAGTTTAGTATGTTAGGAAGAAACACCTCTTTCAGTTTTCAAAATTGATGTCTCAGTGACTCAGGACCCCTTCTGGAAGTTGACTAGTAAACGCAAAAAGCAGAATTTTTTATTCTGAAACATGCATTTTCAGGGATTTCGTAGTGCGCTACGAAAACTCCTAGTTCAATGATTTTATAGCTAGTTTCAAAATTTGTCCAAAATGATGTGAGATATGACTTCTAAACACTTGGTGAGGCTTCTAGGACATGGAATGATGCTGTCAAACCTTATTTGGAAAAGAGATATGACCTTAAAAGACTTCTAACCTTATGACCTAACCCTTAAAGCATTAAATGACCTAGAGACCCTTTAACACCATGACTAGAAGAAGGGTTTGTAAATGAGAATGACACTAATCGTGATGAGATGTCTCAAAACTTATAAGACTATGACTAGAAACAAGGCAACTTACCAAAACTTAGAGACAAAGATTTTAGGGTGATAACAGTGGCTCCACTAGGGATAGTGTGCCCTTGTGGTATACTAAGAACTTGTAGCTCCAGTGCCGCTATCCATCCTCTAGAATAATAATCTAAACCTCTGCCCAATTTGATCATCAAGCCTTTAATGATTTCTGAATGAAGAATTCAAACTGCACCTACTGAAACAGATGCTCAGTCAATCTACCGTGAGCTTATTTGCACGTTCCTACCTACCCTATCAGCTCCAATCTCCACTTGTAGCTCAAGGAACATGAAACTTCCAATGAAGCCAATCATAGATCTGATCTGACACTTGAATCTCTTAACTGTGCTTGAAGCAAAAATAAACCAGATACTGAAGTAAGCAAGGAAGCATGAGGTGTAACTGTTCTTCAAGATGAAAATATAACTGGAAGCCTGAACAAAAAATCTTTTCCATGTAGTTAGCTATAGGGTCAAAAAACACATGGTTAGTTTGATGATTCTCATAGCATCCTGTTACTTCTAACAATTGATCTTCAATAACAGTGTATTCTTCCTCAATCATGAAAGAGAAAGGAAGCAATACCCTCTCCCTGTGTTCTACCATTGAAAGCGTTTGAAAAGAATGATCATGATCAGGAAGACTATATGACTGGATTTGACCTTGTAAACCTTCAATGTCTTTCTCAATGTCCTTAGCAAATTCATCCAAAAATTTTATCTTATCTTCTATCTTGCACTCAAATGATTTTAGATAAGAAGACAAGGACAAAGAAAAATTTTCATCTATTTCTTCATTAATAGGATCATCATTCCATTGTTTGAAACCTTGAATTGAAGGAGAGTTTTCCATCGAATCTGATCTATCTATCCATTCCTCTGAAAACATAAGCCAAAAGTCTTCAAATGACTTAATAGATTTGGCAGGAAAACTTTCAATCCACTGTTTACATTTCCCTTGAAATGAATCATAGAACAACATAATGCAAACATCCTCATGCTTGACTCTAAGAAGCTCGATAAAATCACAGAAATTAGATATATGCTTCAAAGTTAAACTCAAATCTTCTCCATTGAATTTTGGACCATTCCTTAGAAAATATGCATCCTTGGGAAAATGATTTGGGAAACCATGAATTCCTGAAAATTTTATGCATGCATACCTTGAAATAAGAATGGTAGCATCTGGGTCCTTCATAACTCCAGTGGAATCACCATGAATCTATGAATTTCGATGATCTAGACTTAAAAAGGAACGCAAAAAATTACAAAGATAACCATATACACAAAGATCGCAGCGGAAATAATACTTCATTTCATTAATGGAAAATACTGAGAATATGCTACAACCAGAAATGAAATAAACCAGCTAGGTCGAGTGGTAGCTTATCTCTGAGAAGAGATGTGTGGCTACATGCCTCTGAACTCTGTTACAATGAGGCTCAAAGGCCTATTTATTGTTGAGAAACAATGGAAAACCTTCACATTCCAAAACCTAACCCTAGAAGATGAAACGCCAAATTGTGGGCCCCGTTTTTGGGTAAGTTGGTACATCAACTTCCCAGGGTCGCGAATTGGTCGTATTATCTCTGTTTGACATGCATGATAGCCCGTTAGAAATATCTCTCCGAGGACTACGATGGAAAAGATGATTTTTAGACAAAAAAATTGTTGGCAGTAGATTTCCTAAAAAACGTCGTTTAGGGGCTCAAAATGGTTCTGGAAGTTTAGGACCCGAAAAACTGCTAAAAATAGTAAACTATGCTATAATTAAGGAAACTGAAAAAACTGAAAGAATCACTAGAGGGGATCCAAGTGGAATTAGCGGGTGGCCACCAATATCCACCTGGATCATCCCTCCCCCCTTAGGAAGCAATGGTCCCCATTGCATTGAGTTCCTCCATGAGATGAGGGAACTTCTGCTGCACTTGGTCCTTGGTGAGCCACTTGCCCTGGTGAAGGAGTTGTCCTGTTTTGACAACTCGATACAGTTGGATATTATGCTGGCAAGTGTGCTTAATTTGTGTGTCCATGATCCGATCAATTGCAGCTTGTTCCATGCAAGCTGGATTTAACTCTGTGGGTGTGAGTTGTTCTGCAATGTCGGACGTGTCTAGTAATGGTGGAAAGTATGGCCGAAGGCGGTCGACATTGAACACTGGGTGTAGGCCAAGGAATGGGGAAATGCTGAGCTCAAATGCATTGTCTCACACACCCTTGGTAATTGTGTAAGGGCCATATTGGAGTGGTCTGAGTTTCCGATAGGCTCCGGTAAGGCGTTCCTTTTGCAAATGCAACCAGACTTTGTCACCCACCTGAAACTTGTGTGGCACCAGATGTTGATCATGTTGTTGCTTGTACTTAGCATTTAATTTCTCCAGAATGTCATGGACCTACTGGCGAATATGTTGGATGTGCTCAATGAAGCTGTTTGCCTTATCTGTTTTGGACTTGACATGAGTAGACTCTACATGAGTAGCTGCAAATGGCATGGCCACATCGATGGGACATAGTGGTTGGAATCCCAAGCCCACTTGAAAAGGGTTGTGGCCAATCGAGCTGTGGAGAGCCAGGTTATAGTTGTGCTGAACATAGGGGAGGCTCTTGTCCCATGTGCGTGGATGCTTTGAGTTGTACATGCGCAGAATGTGTACGATCATCCTGTTGACAACCTCTGTTTGGCCATCAGTTTGAGGATGGAAGGCTGTGGACATAGTGAGTTTGGTGTCTAGGATCGACCAAAGACTAGACCAAAATGTACCTAGGAACCTGCTATCCTGATCTGAGATGATAGACTGTGGGATCCCAAAGTGTACCCACACTCGTTCAAAGAAAAGTTTAGCAGTGGCTTCTGATGTGATATTCTTCTTGCAAGCCGCCATAATGGCCATCTTTGAGGACCTGTCAATGACCACAAAAACACAGTCATTTCCATGCTTAGTGGAAGGATGGCCTGACATGTAATCCATGGAGATGGATTCTCAAGGCCGACTAGGGGTAGGCAGTGGGGTATAGAGGCCTTGCTTCTTGATGGTCAGTTTGGCAATGGCGCAGGCAATGCATGACCTGATGTACTTCCCGACATCCTGTCGAAGATTCAGCCAATAGAAATACTTCTGCAGTACTACCACCATTTTTTCAACCCCAAAATGCCCAACAGCTCGACTGTGGTCTGCTTCCCAAATCATCTTGGCACGCTCGCTTGAAGGAACACAAAGGTGACCCAGGTGGCATAACAGGCCATCCTGGAGGTGAAAATCTGGAACATGCTGACCCTCCAAGAGGTTTTGGTATGTGTGGCCGAATTCCAGGCCGCTTTTGTAGAGCAGTGGCCAATCAGAAGTCTCGTGCCCACAAGAGTTGAGCATGGTGGTTAACGCCATGATCGATGGTCGACTAAGGAAATCTGCAACATTATTAGTGTTGCCCTTCTTATACTTGATATTCAAATGGAACTGTTGCAGATATGTGGACCACTTCTGATGGAGATCATTCTGCAATTTCCCTTGCGTCTATATGAACTGTAGGGGTCGGTGGTCTGTGTGGATGACCGTTTCCTTCCCCAAAATGTAATGCTTCCATTGTCGGCAAGCCTGCACAATGGAATACATCTCTTTATCATAAGTGGGATACTTCCGAACTGTGTCTGAAAGTGTTTCACTGTGATATGCCACTGGATGCCCGTGTTGATTAAGGACTGCCCCAATAGCATAGTCAGAGGCATCTATCTCGACCTCAAATGGTTGTTGTAAATCTGGTAACGCGAGCACTGGTGCCGTGCAGAGGCGATCTTTCAACTCTATGAATGCCTTCTGTTGAGATTCAGACCAAAAGAATTTGCCCTTCGCTCCTCCCTTGGTGACTTGACTCAAAGGCCAAGTGATATGAGAAAACCCCAACACGAACCTGCGGTAGAAGTTGGCAAGACCTAGAAAGCTGCGGAGCTCTGTCAGAGTGGTTGGAGATGGACAATCCTGAATGACTTGGATCTTGGCTGGATCCACATGCACCCCCTGTTCATCAATAATGTATCCCAGATACTGAACCTGGGTCATGCCAAAAGTGCATTTCTCCAAATTGGCACATAACTTGTGTTGCCGTAGTGTTTGGAGAACATGTCGGATGTGGTGGAGGTGCTCTTCCCAACTCTGGATGAAGATCAGGATGTCATCCAAGTATACCACTGGAAATGAGTTGGTGAATGGCCACAAGATGTTGTCCATTAGCCTCATGAAGGTTGCAGGAGCATTCGTCAATCCGAAAGGCATGACAGACCATTCGAATAGGCCCTCGTTGGCTTTGAAGGTAGTCTTCCACACATTGGAGGGTTTGATTGGTACTTGCTGATATCCTGACTTCAAATAGATCTTTGCTAAAATATTTCCCCCCCTTCAGTTGGTCCAGGAGGTCATCAATCCGTGGGATCGTGTACCTATTATGAACAATAATCTTGTTCAGTGCCCGATAGTCAATACAGAGTCTCCAAGTCCCATCCTTCTTCTATACCAACACGATCGGGCTCCCATAGGGTGATGAACTCGGACGGATGTGACCTTTCTGTAGAATCTCTTGAATATGCCTCTTTATTTCATCGTTCTCCAAAACGGAGCACCAATAGACTAGTCCATTGGGAAGCTACGCACCTGGGGTCAGATTGATGGAGTGCTTGACCTGACAGTGCAAAGGAACCCCTATGGGGGAGGTGAAGATGTCCTCATACTCCTCCACGACCTTGTCCATCTGTAGTTGTCATACGGAGGGGCCCTATCTGGAGGATGTGACCACCATCTTCTTCTTTCCTTGAGGGCGTATCATCAAGAAAATAAATTTCCCAATTTTGAGAAAGAGCTTACTGCATTGTTTTGTAGTAACCAAAGAGATGGCAATAGGTGGTGCTACCTCTAGTATCCTATACAACTTATTTCTCAAGGTAATAATAACAGCACGGGGCCTTGATTCATACACAGCATGTCACTTCCACAAGTATGGTTGTCCTAATAATGCATCAAAAACTTCAAGGAGAGCAATGTCACACAATACCTCATCCATGAAGGGCTTGATGTTGTATGGAAGGTGACACTGCTAGCTCATGTGAAGATCTCGTCCTTGGTGAAGCCACCCAATGGTGTACGGTTGTGGATGTGTTGTGGTCGGTAAGCCCAGCCTCTTCATGACCTCTATCGAAATGAGGTTCTTTTGGCTCCCGCTGTTGACAATGAACTGTAGTGGGGAGCCCTTTACCCACATCTAGGAGTGGAAGAGATACTTCTCCTCCTATGGATCTTCTAGTTCCTCCTTCTGGATCTTCGTGGTGGCAACGGCGACGTTGGGCTGCACATCGATAATATGCTTCCCTTTATCATTCCCCTTGTCGAGTTCTGACTCAGAGACAGAACATGCATCTGATTCTGAAACCTTAAGCTCAGCCACCAGTGACTGCTTGGCCCAACACTCACTTGTGCTATGAGTGGAGCTCTTATGGAACTCACACCACTTTCCCGTGTCCTTTTTCAGCTTCGCAGCACTGTTCTTTGCTTGCAACTTTGGCGGGTTGTCTTGGGCCGCCCCGCCTTGGCTTTGTCGTTTGTTCTACGGTTTGGGGGCACCTTCCCCTTGCTTCGAATTCACAAATCCAAAGTCTCGCTTCTTCTGTTTAAACTTTTGCTCGACCTTGACGGCATATTGGTATGCCGTGCCAAGCGAGGAGATGTTCAGGAATTCTATTTCTTCTTGGATGTACTTATGCAGGCAGACGCGATATTTGAGTACCAAATGCTACTCCGACTCTTGATACCCAACTTTGTGTGAAGGGTATGGAAAATATTGGTAAAATCTGGCACGTCTTGGTCCCTTCCCTTCCGTAGCATGGTCCACTTTATGTATTGATCCTCATAGCTTCCAACAGGGTAGTACTGCTCCTTGATGGCATCTCGGAATGAATTCCAAGTGGGTTCTGCTAAAAATAATGAGCTTGTACTCTCATCCTTCTGCTCGTAGTAGGTTTCCCACCAGTCCTTAACGTGGGGGGAAGCTTTGAGAAGAGTGAAAATAATCTTTTCCCAACTGGAAAAATTATGAACGGAAAAATAACCCTCTAGCATATTTAACCATTTATCGAAGACATCTGCGTCTATCTGACCCTCGAATATGGGGATTTCAAAATTAACTTGTACCTTAAATGGTGTGGTGTTTCCAGAGTAGCTGTTGGAAGTCGATGCGTCGCCCCTGGGTAGTCACTGAAGGATCTGGGCAAAGCTATCCATCATCGCATTCCTTTGTCACTCGAGAGCTTCTTCGAGCAAGATTATGATAGGATCTCTTGCCCCCTCGTCTTTCTTTCCATCTGCAATGAGAGGCCTTCAGGATTTGCAAGGCTGGTCTTGCAAAGGTTCAACCAGTTCAAGCCCTAACTCCTTATATCCCGACCTCGTTGGGGACATGCAAAGAAAAATAGAGAAAAAAAGCAGACTACTCTAATACCACTGATCCGGATTTAAACAGGAATGCAACAAATTATAGAGATAACCATAAACATAGAGATGCAGAGGAAATAATACTTCATTTCATTAATGTAAAATACTAAAATATACTTACAAACAGAAATGGAAATAAAACCAGCTAGGGTGATGGTAGCTTATCTCTGAGAAGAGAAGTGGTGGCTACAATACATGCCTTTGAAACCTGGCCTTACAATGAGGCTTCAAGGGCTTTTTATTATTGAACATAAGAGCAACCCTAAACAACCAAAACCCTAACCCGAGGAGATGTAACACCAAGAGTTTATGGGCCCCATTGGGGTGAGTTGGACAACCAACTCCCCGGGGATGCGACTTGGTCATATTATCTCCGTTTGATGCACATGATAACCCGTTCGAAAGAATTCTCCGAGGACTTCCAAAAAAATGTCGTTTAGGACCTCAAAATGGCTCCGGAAGTTTAGGACCCAAAACAACTGCTAAAAATAGTAAATTGTGCTCAATTAAGGAAACTAAAAAACTAAAAGAAGCAATGGTGGGGGTCCAAGTGGAATTGGTTGGTGGCCATCAATATCCACCTAGATCAGCTGGACAAGTACATATATACATAAATTCATGAGATATTTTTATGTTCCTTTTTGGTTGAGCTATACGAGTGGATCGTGAAGCTAGCGGATAGCCAAAGAAGGTGGAGACTTGACAGTCCTATTGTCTAGACCCTAGAGTTAGTATAGAGACTAGATGCCTCTAAGGATAAGATCGCCCATGCTATCGATCATTGGCTCGATCGCATCATAGGATGATTTATGACTGAATTCGCGATCGATACCTCAGTTAGCTACAGTAAGGTGGAGTGATGCTTTTTCAAAGGTCCACGAGGTAATTACTTGAAGTCTTTGAATATCTAGATTAAGATGTTATTGTGCAAAAAATGGGATATGCAACTACCTTGATCTTCAGAGCTACGCGAAGTGGAAAGACTTATAGGAATGAAGGAAGAAAGGGTCTCGAATATAGCCCCCTGATCTCACCACCATTGGGTGACGAAGAGGGAGTAGCGTAGGCTTCTCCATGAAGTGCAATGTAGATAATAAGACAAGGATTCTCACGACTACCACCTCCACCCACACCACCTCCAACTTTTCCACCATCACCTATGACTTCACCCATACCACCACCCCCTCCACTACAGTTTAGCATGGCAAATTCAGTGAAGCCGCCTTTGTTTAAAGGCTTGGGAAATGAGGAGATGAACCAGTTTTGGTTCATTGTGAAATTTGTATGGGAAGCTCAGAGCATTATAGATGATCACATTAAGAAGGCAACATTGGTTAGTGCTTTACAGGATTGCATACTAACCTGGTACATCAAGTGCTCTAATGATAACCCAAATGCTAGAGTAGCAGACATCCAAACCGTGCTGAATAACGAGTTCAGTAGGCCTAAATTCGAGGCACAATTGATTGCGGAGTTCAAGGAAATCGCGATGAAACCAGGAGAGACACCTTGGGAATTGGATCAAAGGTTGAAATGCAAAATCCGTGAAGCTAATATGAACTTAACAAATGGACAACACTGCGAGTGGTTTGTGGCTTCGCTCCTACCACACCTAAGGGTTGTGCTGTCACAACAGAAGATTACGAATCAGGAAGAGGCCTTGGAGATTGTAATGAGACTGCATGAAACACAGATGCACAATCTGAATCTGTGAGTTCAACAGATCCATGTGTTAGGTTCCTATACCAATAGGAATCATAATTTTGATTGACTGAGATTAAGCCTTGTAATATTGTACATACCTTTGCTTTTTGCAAATGTTTTCCATATTAAAAAAATTAAAAAAATGTAAAGAGGGTATGTCCTAAAAGAATAATCAAAGGACAAAAAGAATGAAACTAGGTCAAAAAAATGAAATTTATGAACCCCAAGAGACAAAAGAGATCATGGAAAGTGTGCAAGTCAAAATGCCACTCCTATTTAATTTTATGCATAATAAATGATTGTTTGCAGCTTGTAATCCTTTCCACAATCCATGATAGTCAAAATGTTTAAACTGACTATTTCATGTTTTCAATTTTATGTTTATAGATAGAGAATAAAATCGGACCAAAGAGTGTAATCTTGGCATATAATTAGATAGGTAGAGTAAACAAGAGGAGCTCAATTGTTTAATCTGAGCCCTTGGATGATATAAGGTTTGATTTAGATAGTTTGTTATGCAAAGAAAATAAAATATTGATAAAGGTTTGCAAGCTTAAATGCACCCTAATAAAGTGAAGAAAAATGGTAGGATAAGTAGATGGGTAAGTAAAATAAAGGTTGCAGCAGTATGATGATTGATTAGACAAAAAGTATATTTATCATCTTTCATCATATGTTCCAAATATGAATGGACAATCAAGCATGCAAATGGATTTCAAAGTTAATTAACTTCCCCAATTCATTTCACCTCTTTACTTAACTAATTCCCCATAATAAAGTTCAAAGTACTTAAAACCTTTAAGTCAAAAAGGCTCGAAGCATTTCTCTGACTTTTGGAGGGACCGGACCCTCGGCTCAATGATTTATGGATATCAAGTACTAGATTCCCCTCATAAAAGTTCATCCCCCCTTTAGTTAATTCATTTTCCTAATAATACCCCTTTTCCTAAGGTTAAAACACTTTTTGCCTAGGAAAAGCAATTTTCCCCCATATATAACACTTTTCATACAAAAAACCCACAAAAATGCTTTACCCTAAGTATTAATGTAAATATGTGAAAAACATGTAATTCACAAAAAAGAATTTTGCTTGGTGGTTTTCCTTTTCCGCCCATTTTTCATATTAATTACTAACTTTATTATATTAAATCACAATAAAAACTCAATTTCCCGTATATATTTAACTCCTATGTATAAATTAACCCTACACCCTAGTTTAATTATAAACAATGATTTTCACCTAAAACCCGACCAAAACCTTTAACTGGTTGATCTACGATCAAGTTAATAAAGCCCCCTTTAATCCTCCATTATTTACCTCGATATCCTAATCTCACTTTAAGCTATTATTAAGCCCTGGTACCGCCGTAATTAAGTGCGCGTCAGGCCAACCCGACGTTTGTCCTTTACCCACCCAATAAAGTGGTTTTCCCCTGGCCCCTAATGCTACATGTCATTCGATGAGTGGAATCAGGCGGCCCTTCCCTAATACCACCGAGCGCCCAAAAGTAGTGTGAAATGAACTGCTTACCGCCCTCCCGCTACACAACAAATTAATCACTATTCACCCCATACCCGCTAAAAAAAAGGTTTTTGTGTATAAAAACCAAAAGCCCCAAAATTGTTTGTTTTCGCTGAATTTTCATATGCAAGCCTTTGTACGCATGCACGACACCTGCAAATGTCGAAGACATCAACCCATGTACAATTTCACTCCAAAGACGTCGCAGACAACCCAATCCGCCTTGTAACCTATACAAAGCCCCTTCGACCACTTGCAGTCACTAGCCACCCTGCTCAGAGCCAATTCACCCTAGTTCCAGGTATTTAAACAAGAATTCACCAAATACCCTGTCAATTTCAAAGTAACCAGTTGCTGAGTGTTTTTAGTTAATTTAAAAATTAATTAAAAATACTCAAGAGCTCATGGACTTGGTCCTGAAGTTGAATGATCAACTCAAGGAGACAGAGAAGGAGTTGGACACTTTAATTCAATAGAAACAAAGTGACTTGGCCACAACTTCCAGAACTGTCATCCCCATAGTATCCACATCAATTCCTTCTACACTAGCAGCATCACTGGCACCCACAGCTCCACCTGCAACAACATTCCTAGTAACAGCAAAATCTACTACAGCAGCAAGTGCATCAAGGGACAAAGCAGTTGAACTTGTGAAAGCCATGGAAGATATGTCTATCTAGGCTACAGAGATGAAAAGATTGAAGTAAAAGGTGGCAAGTTTGGAAACTGACTACAAACTTGCCCAACTCAAGCAAAAATAAGAAACACAAAGGGCCCAAAGAATGGGTGAGAGGATCAAAATCCTAGAAAAGGATTTAACATTGGAAATGCCACTTGGAAAAATGAAGGAAATGTTGTGGGCCAATATCATTGACTCTGTCAATGATATTTGGCCATCAATCCAAGTTATTTTTGAGAATACAGAGCTAGTAAAGGTACCTACTGAAGCTATCCAAAAAGTAAAGGAGGAGTTCGGAAATAAGTCTGAGGATGCCAATAGACTCATCCACTTCCTCAACAACAAAAATAGATATGAGCTCCAAGAGCTAAATATAGAAGATAGGACTGCTTCCATTTTAGAAATAAGGAAGGTCCTTTCCAAAAGGAACCTTATGCTTAATTTGGAAGAAAAGTGCCACAATATGCAGGTAGCCATTGATAGGTTCATGGCTAAATTTCATATTTTGAGGGAGAAAGGTATTCCCAGTCCTATGGTCATCCATGATAAACTAATGGCACAGTTGGATTATGGGGATAGACTTAGAAAATTGGCTAAGGAACAAGCCAGTTATTCATCCATTAAAGCCCTGCCAACAGGCAAAGCATTATATGACACATTTGAGAACTGCTTTTTCCTTGAGCATGAGGTAAAACATTTGTTCCTCACCAAGCCAAATTTTGGTAAATATATCGAGGCTGATGCGATTTATAGGAGGATGATAAATGTGAAATTACCAGATGCAGAATGGTGGGAAACTATGACTAACTTACTGTGATGAATTGACAGCTAAATGTTACCACACAGTAAATATTAAGTCAGCCTGGTAAACAGATGAAAATAGGGAAGCAAGGTCAAAGAGTAGCGGGGTCAAAGAGTATCAGATGAAAGATCAAAGTAAAGAAGACTCCAGCGTAAAAATGCCACAACTATCAGCCAGCATAAAGGGATACACTTCAACCATAAAGGCTAGCACAACCACAATAAAGGGGACAACAAGAAACAGTTCATTAGCTGTCTCTATCTTCTTGCTAGAATATATTTGCATTTCCTAGAATAAATCTCAAGTTGTTTTGAGATATTTTGTAATAATTTTCTATATATATACTTCACATTTCGAAGTATGTAGGGTGGATTCCAAAACATTTCTATATAAGTTTTCTCTCAAATCAGAAATTCTTTTGTACCAATGACTAGATTGGCTTGCTGGATCAAGGAATAAAGATCAGATATTTTACAGGATTCTTGTGTAAAGTGAAATACAAATAAGTATTCTCTCATGTTCAATGTTGTTTTTCTTCAAGTTTTTCTCCATAATCTTTTATGTATCTCTAAAATCTAAATGTTATAACATGGAATGATATTTCAGAAATTGCTTAAATGCACTCTGTCTTGACTGTTATGCACTATTATATGTTTTCTTCACAAATCTAAGTTAACGAATTCTTGATTTCTCCTTAGCTTAGGTGACTTTTTGTGATCTATAGCAAAGGATTCTTAATTGCCCTTTGTTCATGATTATCCTTTGTTCTTCATTCTGATCCTGGTCTAAGGATTCTTAAGTGCCCTTTCACCCTGGTTAGAATTACTTCACCCATTAGGCCTAAAGATTTGCATTTTGCTCTGCTAGCCTACCCTGTGAACATTCCGTTTAATGAATTGGTCCAGTCCTGCTATCCATTTGTTGACTGCATAGCCCAATGGCTTGAATACCTAGCTCTATCCATCTGCTCTAAGAATTCTACCACCCAACCTTCAAATCAAAACCAAAACCCCAAGGAACACTAAGAACTAGCCTAAAATCCCATAAGAAACAAAGCTAAATTATATAGAGAGAGCCCTCTCTGAGTCATAAGTTGGCTAGAGCCTATACTTAAAAGATAGGTTTGTGGTTATCTTGGTTTCTTCCTTCTTCTGATAACTTCTAAGGAAAATTTTGAGTGAAAACATAGTGGCGACCATACTAGGCAATCAAATCCTCAGTCTTAATAAACCTATGAGAAAATTTTAAATCTTTATTTCAAGCCTCTTAAAGGGTTTATTAGAAGTTATTTACAAAATATCACAAAAATAAAGTAATTAGAAAAATTTTGAAATTCTGGCTTCAAGGAGAATTCACTACACTAGGGCTAATCCAGATCCAAACCCTACCCCAGTAGTTGATAATCCTAACCTGATTTCGAGAAGACCCAAAAGAGAAGAAAGTTCAGTTAGTCAAACACATTTAATCAAATCTGATTCAAGCCATGATGAGTGGTTGTTTTTAGAATACCTTCCCTTTGATGTGCCATTTGATCTTTCCCTATTTATAAAAAGGTCTGAAAGTTCACTTGATGAAATTGTTCTAGATCCAGAGTTTATTGTAGACCTCGAAGTCCAAAAGGCCAATTAGTCAATTGATGAATATATTCTGAATTCCCCACAATCATCCCTTACTACTGTTAGGAACCCTAAGCTTTCTTAACCAATATCCTCTACTCTTAGTTCACCATTATTCCCTTCAACCTCTGAAGTTCATTCCCCACCTCCATTTATACCTTCACTTCCTTACCAACCTACCATTACTCATCAACCACCTACTGGTCCTAGTTCATCCTCCACTACTGCATCACCTTCCAGTGCTTCAACCCCACATTTTAGCCCATCCCAGCTTATAGCCATGGCAAATAGATATGCTCCCCTAGTCTTACATGCTCCATTTGGTGTCATGCCACCAGACTACCAGAGTAAAATCATCCAATTTGATGGCATAGGACACTACAATACACAACACCATGTTAATAAAATGAAAGACTACTTTGAACTTCATGAAATTGATATTGTGGATGTCCAAATGAGATTATTTGCTCAGATTTTCGCTGGTGATGTTAGAAAATGGTTTAGATCACTACCTGATAATAGTATTGATAGTTTAGAAGTATTTCAACAACAATTTTTAAATAGATGGGAAAATAAAAAGAATCTATACAGATCCTTTTTGAATATGAAAATATTAGGAGAGGACCCAATGAAATTGTTCAAGTTCAAGATTACTGCACCCGATTTAACAATATATACAATGTAATTCCAATAAATCTTAGACCCCCACCTGACTTAGCATTAATAAAGTTCCCTGATGGTTTGGACACACACATGGCATTCCAGCTCAAGGAAGGAAACCCCCAACCCTAGCAAAGTGTAGCAGTAAGCGTAGATTCTAATTTATTAGCTAAAAGAGCTAGAGTTAGGAATGAAAGAAGAGGATCAGATAAAGATGAGTCTTCACCCTCTGAAATTAAAATAGATAGCTTAGCAAAAGGCATGAAAAAGTTAATGGATAGAATAGAGAATATAGAGAGGAAACCCCAGTGGGATAATCAACAAGCACCTCTAGTTAGAAACCCAAACTTTAGGAAAAACCAAAACCAAAATACTAGAAAAAATGGATCTTATCAGAATATAAGACCTCCTTTCCAGGAAAATTATGCAAAAACATCCCATCCTAAAGACCCAGAGCAAGATACACAGATTAACCTGATGGGATTAGATGATGAAGGTGTTGTTTTTCTGACCCAAGATGATTAAGAATCGCATATGCTACAACAATTGCAAATCCAGTCTGAAGAGTCATTTGATTTTAAACAAGGTTATGATTCTTCCATCTTTGAAGTACATAAGCAGTATAACCTATGGAGTAATAACAATTCTGATATCTCTGACCAAACCAAGAAAACAGTGCCAAATGAACCAAAGAAAATCAAATAAGCCATGGTTTCTAAAATCCTCCAAATTCTCCCCAAACAAAATCAGAATCCTTCTGGTCCTACCATTAAAGATATAACCCCTAATCAACCTTCTGATGATCAACCCTCTTCTTCAATTCCCCCTAAAAAACCAGTGGACACACCTCAAAATACTAGATTGGAAAATTCACAAAAAGAAGTCCCCAATAAAGGAAAAGAAGACCATCCCACTCAAATCCCTATTGTCAAAAGTCCAAACCCTCAAACAAAGAAAGCCCCTTTGCCTTTAAATTTGGGAGTAGAGGTAGCTAAGCTAAAGATTTCAGTCCCTTTGACAGAGTTAATCAAGAATGAAACCTACAAAACAGATAAACCAGACCCTGAACCTTGTTGAAAATGAGGATTCCGTTAACCTGTTTGATGACCGACCTGAACTTATATTTGGTCCAAATGTCAATGGAAAACCACTAGAAGGAGGAATACCACCTTTCTACACTAGCCTTGGCATCCATGAAAAAATTCTTCATAATGCAATGTTGGATTCTGGTGCCTCCCACAACTTAATGCCCAAATCAGTAATGGAAAAATTGGACCTAGACATTACAAGACCTTACAAGGACTTATTTTCATTTGACTCAAGTTAAGTAAAGCCTCTGGGGTTGATTAAAGACCTATGTTTTAGCTTAGTTAAATATCCTACCAAGAGCATCCTTATGGATATTGTGGTTGCATACATCCCACCGAAGTATGGCATGTTGTTATCCAGGTCATGGGGAGCCAAACTTCAAGGATCTCTACAACTTAATATGTCATATGCAACAATTTCTATTTGTGGACGACTCAAGAAGCTGTACCAAGAAACTTTAATGAAATACATGGTGAGTAGCCAGGATCGGCCTCAAAATTTTCCTATCTACTCTGTACATTCAAATATTGATTCTTTTAATTTGTATAATGCTGATGAAACACAAGGAACTCTTGTAGACAGTGTTGATAAAAAACCGAAAGAAATTGCAGTTTCAAAGCAAAAGGAAACTGTCCAAACTTTAGAACTTTCCACTAAACAAGGTAGCCAAGTTGAGGAAAAGTTGGTGGAAACAGATGATGCTAATTATGAACATGAGATTTTGTGGCAGCTTGAGTTTGATGGGTCAGTCAATAAGTTTGGAGCAGGAGCAGGAGTTTGGATATATAATCTAGAGAATGATTACTCAGAAGGCCATGCCTACAGAGTAAATTTTAAATGTACTAACAATATGCCTAAGTATGAAGCACTAATTTTAGGTCTTAAATTAGTTAGGAAGCTAGGATCTATAAGAGTTTCTGTCATGGGAGACTTTGAATTAGTGATAAGACAAATTAATGTTGTCTATGTGACCAAAGACCCTAGATTAAGCTGTTACAGAGGAACCATTGTAGAAATACTAAACACTTTCTTAGAAACCAAAGTTGCTATAATTCCTAGAAAACATAATATGCAGGCTCGTAGTTTAGAAATGTTTGCCAGCACCTGCAAGTTACCCTTTTAGCCTAACTATCAGTACACTACTGAAGTAAGGCACAGGCCTACAATTCCAAATAATTTGAAGAATTGGCAAATATTTGTTGATGACAAACAAATAAACAACTTTTTGATTTCAGAACAAGAATTTGTAAATAGAAATATAGATACTCACACATCAATAGATCCTAACACTAAAGATAAAATAGAAATAAACAAGATAGAAGGCGAAGAGATAGATTCCATCCCACTAAATTTACAAAATCAAATGTAGAAAACCTAAAACAAGTTGAGATTGATGAGATAATTAACGAAGACACTGATGTAATCAATCTCAAAGATAATTTCTTGCCTAAAGAAATAACCCCTTTGGAAGACTTGTTTGATTCAAATGATGTTCCTAGAAAGCCTAAAATGGAACCTTTGAAATCTGATATGGAGGAGTGTAATATTGGCACTAATGAAAATCCCAAATTGATCAAACTTTCTAAATCATTACCTCCCACTAAAAGAGTAAAATACATTGAGTTATTAAAAGAATTTCAAGATGTCTTTGCTTGGAGTTATGAGGACCTTAAATCCTATGACACTAGCATCATACAACACACAATCCCTATAAAAGAAAATCAAAAACCTTTTAGACAAAAAATTAGAAGGATAAATCCTATCCTATTACCTTCAATTGAAAAGGAAATCCATAGAATGTATGATGCTAAGATAATTACACCAATCAGATTTTCTGACTGGGTTTCAAACCTGGTGCCAACTAGGAAGAAAACTGGCAAGATTAGACTCTGTGTGGACCTTAGAAACCTCAACAAAGTATCCCTTAAAAATAATTACTCTCTCCCCAAAATGGACCATATTTTGCAAAGGGTAGTTGGATCAACCAGGATCTCATTATTGGATGGGTTTTCTGGTTACAATCATATCTTAGTTCATACTGATGATTAAGCCAAGACTGCCTTCACTACTCATTGGGGCACATTCATGTATGTGAAAATACCTTTTGGACTAATGAATGCAGGAGCCACTTTCCAGAGGGCTATGGATATAGCCTTTACCAAAGAAATTCATGATTTCCTTGTAATATATCTAGATGACATTACTATATTTTCAAAATCTGATTTCCAACATTTGTATCATCTATGGCACGTTTTTATAAAATGCAAGAAATACAGAATTTCTTTGAATCCCAAGAATTCTTTGTTTGGGTTAGAAGAAGTAAAGTTAATAGGTCATATAATTTCAAAAGATGGTTTCTAAATAGACCCTGCAAGAATAGAAGCCATCTTACAGATACAACATCTAAGGAACATCAGAGAATTACAAGCTTTCTTAGGGAAAATTAACTTTCTTAGGAGATTTATTTCTAATCTAGCAAAATTAATTAGATCACTGAACAATACGTTAAAAAAATATTTGACCATTACTGTTGAGGCTAAGAAATCCTTTGAAGACATTAAACTAGCCTTAACTAGAACACCAGTTTTGATCAGTCCAAAATTTGACAGAGATTTCATCTTATTTTCCTTTGCTTTTAAGCACACAACTACTACAGTTTTACAGCAAAAAAATGACCAGGGCTATGAACAACCTATTTCTTTCTTTAGCAAGGCCCTGAGAGATGCCCCCTTAAAATACAACATAATGCAAAAACAAGCTTTTGCTTTTATCAAAGCTATCAAGGACTTTAGAGTATACATTTTATATTCTCATATAGTAGCATATGTTCCCAATTCAGTAGTCAAAGACATCCTAACTCAGGGTGGTCTAGATTGAAAGAGGGGAAAATGGATTGCTACTATTTTAGAATATGACATAGAAATCAGACCAACCAAGTTAATCAAGGGCCAAGGTTTAGCCAAACTCATGGCTGAATCAAACTGTCAGGCTCTGGATATAAACTTTATTGCACAAATAGATAATGAATAGGAGATGGTGACTCCACTAATCAGCCAAGCCTTTATTGAATCACCATGGTATGCTGATATCATTTATGTTTTACAAAATTTACAAGCTCCTCCTAGATTACCTAAGACCAAAAGTAGATTTTTGAAGATGAAGTCCTTAAAATTTTGTATATTGGACATTGCTTTGTTTTGGAGGAATCATGAAGGTATTCTTCTCAACTATTTATTAAAAGATGAATCTGACAAAGATTGAAAGAGTTTCATGCAGGTGACTGCGAAGGACACCTTTACTAGAAAACCACTGCAGATAAAATTCTTAGACCTAGTTTCTACTGGCCAACTTTGTTTTCGGATGTCAAGAAACATGTGACCTCCTGTCACAAATGTCAAATTTTTGAGGGAAAGAAAAAGCTTCTACCGTTACCCCTCAAGCCAATCTCTGTTGAAGCACCTTTTCAAAAATGGGGTCTATACTTCATTGGTGAATTTCACCCACCCTCCTCTTCCCAACACAAATGGATCCTCACTGCCACACACTATTTCACCAAATGGATAGAGGCCATACCTTCAAGGCAATCCACTGACACTATTATCATAACCTTCCTTGAAACCAACATTTTGTCATGATTTGGATGTCCAACTAAGCTCATTACTAATAATGCAGTAGCCTTTACATCCAAAAGAATGATATATTTCTGCAATAAGTATCATATAACCCTAATCCATTCCACAGCCTATTATCCTCGAGGAAATGGATTAGCAGAATCCTCAAATAAAATCCTAGTGAACATCATCAAAAATATGTTAGAGGATAATAAGAAAACATGGAAAAAAAATCTATTCAATGCCTTATGGGTAGACTGACTAACCACTAAGAAATCAATTGGTACTTCTCCCTACTAGCTAGTTTATGGAATGGAAGTTGTTTTTCCATCTTCCTTGGGTACACCAGTGATGAAGTTGCTTCAAGACATGCAAGTTGAACCAAATAGTATCCAAAGGAGAATCAACCAAATCATTCATCTTCAACAAACCAGGGAAGAAGTATATGTCAAATCTCAGGTTGTGGAGGAAAGGATTAAGAAAATTTTTGACAAGAGAACCAAGGCTGAAGATTTCTACCTGGGTGACAAAGTCCTAAAATGGGATTCAAGGAGGGAAGATAAAGGTAAACATGGGAAATTTGATTTCCTATGGAAAGGCCCATATGTAATTTATGCTTTCATAGGTAATAATGTGCTCTTCCTTAGAGAAATGGATGGTACATGAGTAGAAGGTGGACCAGTGAATGGTCGAATGCTCAAACACTATTTTGAACCTAACTACTGATTTTTACTTTCCATTGTACATATTCCATTTTTCTTTAAAAAAGTTTAGTTTGGATTGCATGGTGGTCATTGAAGTTGAAGCCTTCAAGTTGAAGCCCGAACAGAAGGCCCTAAACTTTAAAGATTCACTATCATAAGTATCAATAATGCAGAGGCATAGAGGATAATTTTGCAAGGTAACATCAACAGCAATTCAAAGGCTACTGATCTAGAAAGTTCTTGACATTTCACCAGGAAATGCCATCCCCAAGTGGAGCCACTATTAGGTTCCTATACCAATAGGAATCATAATTTTGATTGACTGAGATTAAGCTTTGTAATATTGTACATACCTTTGCTTTCTGCAAATGTTTTCCATATTAAAAAAATAAAAAAATGTAAAGAGGGTATGTCCTAAAAGAATAATCAAAGGACCAAAAGAATGAAAACAGGTCAACAAAAAATGAAATATATGAACCCCAAAAGACAAAAGAGACCATCGAAAGTGTGCAAGTCAAAATGACACTCCTATTTAATTTTATGTATAATAAATGATTGTGTGTAGCTTGTAATCCTTGCCACAATCCATGATAGTCAAAATGTTTAAACTTGGCTATTTCATGTTTTCAATTTTATGTTTATAAATCAAGAATAAAATCCGACCAAACGGTGTAATCTTGGCAGATAATTAGATAGGTAGAGTAAATAAAAGGAGCTCAATTGTTTAATTTGAGCCCTTGGATGATATAAGGTTTGATTTAGATAGTTTTCTATGCAAAGAAAAGAAAATATTGATAAGGGTTTGCTAGCTTAAATGCACCCTAATAAAGCGAAGAAAAAATGGTAGGATAAGTAGATGGATAAGTAGAAGAAAGGTTGCAGAAGTATGATGATTGATTAGACAAAAAGAATATTTATCATCTTTCATCATATGTTCCAAATATGAATGGAAAATCAAGCATGCAAATGGATTTCAAAGTCAATTAATTAACTTCCCCCATTCATTTCACATCTTTACTTAACTAATTCCCCATAATAAAGTTCAAAGTACTTAAAACCTTTAAGTCAAAGAGATCAAAGCATTTCTCTGACTTTTGGAGGGACCAGACCCTTGGCTCAATGACTTATAGATATTATGTACTAGATTCCCCTCATAAAAGTTCATCCCCCCTTCAGTTCATTCATTTTCCTAATAATACTCCTTTTCCTAAGGTTAAAACATTTTTTGCATAGGAAAAGCAATTTATAAAACACTTTTCATACCAAAAACCCACAAAATGCTTTACCCTAAGTATTAATGTAAATATGTGAAAAACATGTAATTCACAAAAAAGCATTTTGCTTAGTGTTTTTCCTTTTCCGCCCATTTTTCATATTAATTACTAACTTTATTATATTAAATCTCGATAAAAACCCAATTTCCCGTATATATTTAACTCCTATGTATAAATTAACCCTACACCCTAGTTTAATTATAAACGATGGTTTTCACCTAAAACCCAACCAAAACCTTTATCAAAACCTTTAATTGTTCGATCTGTGATCAAGTTAATAAAGCCCCCTTTAATCCTCCTTTGATTACCCCGATAGCCTAATCTCAGTTTAAGCCATTATTAAACCCTAATACCGTCATAACTAAGTGCCCGTCGGGCCCCCCACTAGCCTCTGTGCAGCTTCTCCACCCAATCATCGTGCGATCATCCCCCTCCTCATCCAATGGCTCTCATCCATATTGGGCCAACCCGACATCCGTCCTTTACCCACCCAATAAAGTGGTTTCCCCCTGGCCCCCAATACTACGTTTCATTCAATGAGTGGAATCAGGCAGCCCTTCCCTAATACCACTGAGTGCCCAAAAGCAGTGTGAAATGAAATGCTTACTGCCCTCCCACTACGCAACAAATTAACCACTATTCACCCCGTACCTGCCAAAAAATAACTTTTTGCGTATAAAAGCCAAAAGCCCCAAAATTGTTTGTTTTCGCTGAATTTTCATCTGCAAGCCTCTGTATGCATGCACGACACCTGCAAACGTCAAAGCCATCAACCCATGTACAATTTCACTCCAAAGACGCCGCAGACAACCCAGCCGGCCTTGCAGCCTATACAAAGCCCCTTCGACCACTTGCAGTCATTTTCCACCTTGCTTAGAGCCAATTCACCCCAATTCCAGGTATTTAAACCAGAATTCACCAAATACCCTGTCAATTTCAAAGTAACCAGTTGCTGAGTATTTTTAGTTAAGTTAAAAATTAATTAAAAATACTCAAGAGCTCATGGACTTGGTCTTGAAGCTGAATGATCAACTCAAGGAGATAGAAAAGGAGTTGGACAATTTAATTCAATCGAAGCAAAGTGACTTGGCCACAACTTCCAGAATTATCATCCCCACGGTATCCACAGCGGTTCCTTCTACACTGGCAGCATCACTGGCACCCACAGCTCCACCTACAACAGCATTGCCAGTAACAACATAATCTACTACAGCAGCAGGTGCATTAGGGGACAAAGCAGTTGAACTTGTGAAAGCCATGGAAGATATGTCTATCCAGGCTACCGAGATGAAAAGATCGAAGGAAAAGGTGGCAAGTTTAGAAACTGACTGCAAACTTTCCCAACTCAAGTAGAAAGAAGAAACACAAAGGGCCCAGAGAATGGGTGAGAGGATCAAAATCCTAGAAAAGGGTTTAACACTGGAAAAGCCACTTGGACAAACCAAGGAAATGTTGTGGGCCAATATCATTGACTCTGTCAATGATATTTTGGCCATCAATCCAAGTTATTTTTTAGCAGACAGAGCTAGTAAAAGTAGCTACTGAAGCTATCCAGAAAATAAAGGAGGAGTTGGGAAATAAGCCGGATGATGCCAATAGACTCATCCACTTCCTCAACAACAAAAATAGATATGAGCTCCAAGAGCTAAATATAGAAGATAGGACTGCTACCGTTTTAGAAATAAGGAAGGTCCTTTCCAAAAGGAACCTTATGCTTAATTTGGAAGAAAAGTGCTACAATATGCAGGTAGCCATTGATAGGTTCATGGATAAATTTCAGATTTTGAGGGAGAAAGGTCTGCCCAATCCTATGGCCATCCATGATAAACTAATGACACAGTTGGATTATGGGGATAGACTTAGAAAATTGGCTAAGGAACAAGCCAGTTCTTCATCCATTAAAGCCCTACCAATAGGAAAGTATTATATGACACATTTGAGAACTTCTTTTTCCTTGAGTATGAGGTAAAGCATTTGTTCCTCACCAAGCCAAATTTTGCTAAATATACCGAGGTTGATGAGATTTACAGGAAGATGATAAATGTGAAATTGCCAGATGCAGAGTGGTAGGAAACTATGACTGACTTACTATGATGAATTGACAACTAAAAGTTACCACACATTAAGTATGAAGTCAGCCTAGTAAACAGATGAAAACAAGGTAGCAGGGTCAAAGAGTATCATATGAAAGATCAAAGTAAAGAAGACTCCAACGTAAAAATGCCACAACTATCAGCCAGCATAAAGGGCTACACTTCAACCATAAAGGCCAGCACAATCACAATAAAGGGGATAGCAAGAAACAGTTCATTAGTTGTCTATATCTTCTTTTTAGAAGATATTTGTATTTCCTAGAATAAATCTCAAGATGTTTTGAGATATTTTATAATAATTTTTTGTATATATACTTCACTTTTCGAAGTATGTAGGGTGGATTCCAAAACATTTCTATAGACTTTTTCTCTCAAATCAGAAATTCTTTTGTATCAATGACTCGATTGGCTTGATGGATCAAGGAATAAAGATAAGATATTTTACAAGATTCTTGTGTAAAGAAAAATACAAATAAGTATTATCTCATGTTCAATGTTGTTTTTCTTCAAGTTTTTTCCATAATATTTTATGTATCTCTAAAATCTAAATGTTATAACATGGACTGATATTTCAGAAATTGCTTAAATCCACTCTGTCTTAACCGTTATGCATTATTATATGTTTTCTTCACAAATCTAAGTTAAGGAATTCTTGGTTGCTCCTTAGTTTAGGTGAATTTTTGTGATCTATAGCAAAGGATTCTTACTTTCCCTTTGTTCATGATTATCCTATGTTCTTCATTCTGATCCCAGTCTAAGGATTTTTAAGTGCCCTTTCACCCTGATTATAATTACTTCACCTATTAGGCCATACGATTTGTATTTTTCTCTGCTAGCCTACCCTGTGAACATTCCCTTTAATGAATTGGTCCAATCCTCCTATGCATTTGTTGACTCCATAGCCCAATGGCTTGAAGACCTAGCTCTATCCATCTTCTCTAATAATTCCACCACCCAACCTTCAAATCAAAACCAAAACCCCAAGGAACACTAAGAACTAGCCTAAAATCCCATAAGAAACAAAGCTAAACTATATAGAGAGAGCCCTCTCTGAGTCATAGGTTGGCTAGAGCCTATACTTGAAAGATTTATTTGTGGTTACCGCAGTTTCTTCCTTCTTCTAATAACTTCTAAGGAAAATTCTGAGTGATAACACCATGCACAGTTGCAAAATATTTACCTTGAAATGAAAAGTTTGAAGGAGGACAGAAAAGTTCGACCAGAGGTGCGCAAAGAGGTATGGTGCCTGAAATGTAAAGGTCAGGGGCATGACAAAGACCATTGCCTAGTCTTTGTGACTATATTGCAGGAAGAGGATCAATGCCTTTGAGGCCAGAAGCTCAAGCAGGACCGAGCACGAGGCCTGCGTTGTGGTGTGCTATATGTCAGGTAGCAGGGAAACATACGACGGATAACTGTCATTTGTTGTAGGAGTTTGTACAAACACCACAACAGCTATTCTGCACTTCTATAGATCGGTAAGGTGTGATGAGTGCAACTACAAAATTTATGAATTGATGATGGACAGATCACCCGACTATAGGGTTCAGGCAGAAATGTGGTCCCCTAACCATAGCATAGGGATGGTGCAAACATGATTTTAGGGGCGAAGACGAGGCCGAGGCAGAGGAGGACCTGGAAGAGGTTGGGGAAATCTAATCTACTACAACTATGGAGGACTAGGACATTATGCCCATGGTTGCACCAACCCAATGCATCCGTCGTGCAAATATTGCACTCTGTTTGATCATGAAATGGAGGACTGTCCAACATTGATAGCAAGGATATGCGACAAAGGGGCGCTACCACCTCTGTCGACTCAAAACCTGCAGATGATGAGGTATGAGCCTCATGAAGAGGATCCAAATGTGAATATAGCACTCCAAAGTGGAATTGCAACAAGGGATGATAAGGGGAAATCGCCTGAAGATAGCACATGGGTTCACAAAGCTCTACTGAAGGAGGCTGAAATTGATTTGGAACGCACACGTGAAATGTTCATGGAAGTAAAGAAGAGCTTCATTGAGGCCTCCACCTCAGGGAGCAAGGATAATCCTGATCAGGAAATGGACCCTTCTATTCTTACTACCTTTCTAGAAACCTGTATGAAGTTATTGCGTGATAGCAAGGTTTTGAAGGGATTACAAGAGCTTATAAATAGATGCACTGGAAACACTCTGGGTAAACCGCGCATGGTACGAAATATTGGTGAGCATAAAAAAAGGACAAGACAAGAAATCAGACTAACTACGCAAATAGGAGAATATGAAATGGATTAGGTTATCTTGGATCTCGGGTCGGACGCAAACGTTCTACCAAAGCAGACTTGGGAGCGAATGGGAAGACCAGTGCCGTAGTGGTCTCTGATTTAATTAAGGATGGAAAATCAGCACAAGATCATCCCCATGAGATGGCTACAAGGAGTGACTATAGATATTGAAAGCACGAGCGCGTTGGTTGACTTTGAAGTAATAGAAATTGTGGATGACAGCAACCCCTACCCTACGCTCCTTGGCATTTATTGGGCTACTAATATGAATGGGGTAATCAACCTAAAGAAGCAGAAGATGATATTTGAAAAGAAATCGCTTCACGTAATAGTAACCCTAGATCACGTTGAAGGATCACACTATACTGAACTAGTACGTGATTATGAGAGCGATGACGATTTGGATTGCATATATAAGATAATAGCGCAAGACCAAGATTGGGTGAATCCAATAGTGGTTAGACGAATTACATGGGATCGTGAGAGTTCCTACACCTCAGACTCTGATGAAGAATTAGAGCATTGGCATAATCGATTACATGAAGTAACCACGCTAAGTTGCAACATGATGACCTGGTCGCTGTGTTGTGTGTCGTCAGAGGTAAGAAGCTTGCCCACTTATGATGGTGTTGAGGCCTCAGGAATCTATGGCAATGACAAGGGGGATAACCACCCAGTCCAAACCTTAGAGTAGCTCCTTTTCCGTTTGGGATAGTGGCTCTGACTTGATATGGTGGGACCAATTTCCCAATTTTTGGGTTTATATGATTTGTGGGATTTTTCTGATGATTTGAAAAAGAATAACTAGAAATTAACACAGCTTTATTCTAATATGCAAAACTTTGAATTAAATCTATTTTAATATAACCCAGGGTATTGTTGGTTTTATGCGATATAAAAAGATGTCTATGTAATTTATGATGATATAGATCAATCGCAGACTATATGAGTTAATATATTGTAAGATGATTTCTTTGAGAAAATAGTTAATCAAAATAATTGTGAAAAACATATCGCATATTCTAATGATCATATATAAAACAGAACATTCTCTATTCTAATATTGTATAATAGTGAAATTGATACTTCAAACAGAGATGATAGATTTCATAAATAATTCATGAAAGATAAACTTATCACTAATACTAGAACAAATATTTAGCAAACAAGATAATAGTACCAGATGTGTATCGTTCTGCTCATTTGACTAGTGACAATAGGCCATAATGAATCTTCTACCAATAAGTATCCCAAAGAATACAATAGTGCATCAACAGTGATCAACAAAAAGATATTTTATTGAAAAGACCATGTTCCATGATTCCATCAAGGTATCTACAAACTTACGATAGCGCATTCTTTGTAAATGTTCTTAATAAAATTCTGAACCCTTCTCTAAATGCATGAGAAGGGTTTAAATACTATTCTTAGTTAACTAAAAATAACTTATACAAAATATCTATGAGTAGGTTTCAAACAACCTTCCTCGTTCCTACCATCCAACTTTCCAAAAATAAAATTGCTAAAAAATGACTCAGGCCTTCATTGATTAATCACTCCTGCCAGCTTTGCCTCTCAGCTCACAAATGTCAAACATTGGCTTGACTTGTGGTGGCATCCCGAATTGTGTTCTCAACTGCTCTGCAAATATAGCATCATGTAATGGTGGCAACATTCTCTGTACTGAATCTAAGGAGAAATTCAAGGTCATGATCTGACTGTGTGGTTTGACCAAAAGTTGCCATATTGCTTCCCAGTTGATTTTTGATAGCCCCTCAATTGTTTCCTTTTGTAGCTGACTCTTATTCTTCCAATTCACATCTAATGCTTTAAGATCAGGA
Organism: Pinus taeda; assembly: GCA_000404065.3. Lineage (NCBI taxonomy): Eukaryota > Viridiplantae > Streptophyta > Pinopsida > Pinales > Pinaceae > Pinus > Pinus taeda. The sequence continues at coordinate 203,920 of APFE031420127.1, forward strand.
AGTGTTTTTAGGTCACTCTCGTTTATGAGGTTGGATGTGTGCAACATGTGATTTATTGTTTTGACAATGCTTCTTGAAATACTCGATGCTCTGGCTATTTCTAGTTCGACATGTTTCACCTGCGAGTCCCAATCAATGAATAGAACATCCTTATGTCTTTCATTGATCTTCGGGGGACTTGACATTTTCCCTTCATCTGAATCCTTCCATTCAATGTAATCAGAGATCTTAGAATTGAGCTCATTGAACTCAATTCTTTGATCAATAATGATGTTTGTTAACTATTCACTAGTATTTAGAGGTTGAATGATATTTGATCTATGTTGGAGGAAGAGTTGCTTTTGCTTTTTCAGTAAAGTATTCAGTGTCAAAGCTTCATTAATGAATTCCTCTACAGTAGGAATATCCTTATGCTTTTCTAAGTCACTCTTTAGCTCTTGGATTTGTTTGTTTTTAGCATATAAGTCATTTTCATGACTTATTTTCAGTATTTCCAAATCCTATTGTAGCTTACGTAGCTGCTCCTCTGCTTGACGGTTCACGCTAGCTCTTTCTTCATCTAACTGTTGCAGTAATAATGTGATCTGGTCATCCTTTTCTTTAATAAAACAGAGACTTCGGTTGCTTTGTCGATTTTTGTTGTAGCATAGGATCCAGAAAATTGAGATAGCCAAGTCAAATGTTCAGTCAGATTTATTTGTGTGTCCTTCCATAGGACATCCATAAATTCATGTTCTGAAGGAGTTTCAGTTCTCCTCCTCTTTCTCTGTCTTTTTACAATAACTTTATGAAGAGGGTTGTAAAATATGTCTAGAGGAGGGATATATATTACATTCAAGACAATTTCGTCAGTTGTATCTACGGGGATTACCTCTATATCTTGGAAACTCGTTTTTGGACCTTCAGTGGTCACTACTGCTATTTTCCCTAGTGGGGTCTGAAATCCTGTGGTTTCGAGTGTTGATGATACCTTAGGTGTATCTTGTAGTTTTTCATTGAATGCATCCCATAGCTTTTCTAATTCATCTGTTTCTGCTTACTGCTCTCGTGACATGCCTGGCTTATTCTACTTTTGAGACTTGGTTTCAATTATATGATCAGTAATATAGAATTATTGTGGGAGGTATTCTAACCTCTGCCCTCTAAACTCATGGAATCTTCTGAATTTCTCTGGGTTGAACTTTGTCTTGGCTGCATTCAAAATCTACTCAAAATCCTTGGTAGATTCCAGTAAATCTTCAAACTCATCAATTGTATGAGTTACAGGTCTAATCTTAACTGAAAGGGTGAATTTGTTTGCCATTTGTTGTGGACCAAAAGGCCTTGCCGGTAGAATAGGGAGCTTTAATAACTGCATATTCTGATACTCTTTATATGCATAACCATAATTAAGAAGGGTGAATGACCCACACTGAAGGGTAAAATTTGGCCATAGGGATTTCTTCATTTCCCTCAACGTTTTTGTGAGGCCATTTCCTACTCTTTGGTATGCTACTTCTCTTGCCAATAATTTATTCGACACATACATAGGGAGGACATGTGGGAAATATTGGCTACCAAATATCCTAATATAAGAGAAGGACTCTTCAAGGAAATACCTTCTGATTGCTTGGAGGTCCATGATAGCTTCTTTTGTGAATATCAGACATCTTCTATTGAAAACTAACTGATGTAAGGGAAGAACAACTCCCTGGCATAATTGGTGAAAATGTGGAATATAATCTTGTTCCCACATTTGCTTAAAACTTAGGAAGATAGGAGTAGGATCATCAGTAGTCCATTTCCAACCCATGGTTGGAAAATGAGTGCAGAAACAAATGGCATCGAAGACATATGCAGACATGAAGAATTGGGGAACTGCTATAGAGGAAGCAGCCCTAGTTTGGCGATATTCAGTAATCACTTTGGCAAAATTTTCAGATAGAATGGTTAACCAATTCATAGTGTGAGAATTAACACAAGCATCAATTAACGGAACTCAATTGATCAAGAACTTAGAATTATAAGGGAGACCATACAATCTACATAGCATAGAGGCTACAAAATTATAAGGATTGGCCAAAGAAGCAATGGGGTACATACCCACTTTGTCTTGTTTGAATTTATTGTCTCTTCTCCACCATTCTTGTATCATTTGAAATGGGTCTTCGTTTTCCTTCAAAAACTTTGCAGCAAACTATTTGTCGTAGATGTCCTGGGCATTGAGTAGCTTGTACATTGTTTGTAAATATTCGGCTCTAAAAGAACCCAAGACTGTATTTTTAGCTGTCTTGATGAGTCTGTCTTCGACTTCTGTATTCTCTACTACCCATATTATCATATCTGTGTATGGCAAGGGTCTAGCCCTTGCTGCTATTCGGTGAAGGAAAGAGCAAGCAGCATCTCAGAACTGCACTACTGATGGTTCTGTGTTGTGAGTTGTTGTTCGAACATCTGTTACTTCATGGTTTTCATTCTTGAGCATAGTATAGATAGTCTGCCATGTAGTGGAAACTCCATCTGCAGTGCATACTATATCTATAAAGATGGATGGCATCTCTGTGTTTTTACTTTCTGCGATAGACTGCTTGGTATGCTTCTACATCACCTTTCGAATGGACATCGCTTGAGCGGAGTTCCTATTTATTCCAACATCAATTAATTGTTGCGTAAAATAAAAGATTTGATGAAATGACTGCACTTTGAAAGAAAAGATCTGGGAGCGAGTTCAACATTAATAAAACATGATGAACACCATGATTACATGCATAGGGATGATAACCGTATTAACTCATTCTGACCTAACTCATGTCCAACTTGAAAACACTTAATAAACATCTGTCAAATACATCATATCGAATACTTAAGCTATAGCATGAAATGAAAATTTATTGATGGATCTTGTGATCTGCGATATGCAATATCGCAAAATCACAAGATCGCAATATCGGGGTATCCCAATATCTGGGTTTTGATAGGTAACAATTAAGCTACTAACATAATATCATCCGATGTGCAATATGTGTTAGGGATGTCGCATACAAAGTTCAATCGCAAGTTGCATATCGGTATTTTTTGAATGTGCTTAACTTTGCTACTAAGGAATCATGTGATTTGCAATTTGTGATGAGGACTTTAATATGTTTTAAGTTAGGTTAAAAAGGGTTTTTTGAAAAATGAAAATTTTCTAAAAGTTAGCATTTTATTCACAAAGAGGGGAAAAAATCAATTTAAAAGGGTCCCTATTTGTATTATACATAATAAAAATGGGGGGGTTGTTGCATAGCACAACAATTGGTGATTCACTTGGGAGAACTAGCTATCTATGATTAGTTTCTTTGACATTTCTCAAACTGTCAAAACAAGAAAAGTTGCGAAAAAATAACAATTGTATGATTCATAAATTAAACAATGTTTCTATGGAATATAAAGAATCCACCTATCTCACTTCTTTTCTTACTCGACTCTTTAGGTGATAAAACATAAATGTCTGTATTAGTCAATACTTAGATTTATAAAGATAAAGTAGGTCTTCTCTTAAAATTGGCTTTATAGATTTTTACTCATTTATCATAGATAGAGCACCCGCTGCCAGCAAGCGTTCATAGCCTCGACAAGGTTATCTTTTAACCAACAATGATTCATAGTCCCATCTGAAATTGATTCCTAATTTAAAAATTTAATCAAAATTTTATTCAGCTTCCTTTTACCTGGAACTTGTCTCTTTTTTATGGTAATTTTTTACTTTAAATATCATTAAAAGCCATTGTCGAGGCTTGGTGACCTAATGGTAACAATGTCATTCACTGGTTGTAATTTAAACTGAACAAGTTGGCTCATGATGAGACCCCTTCTCTTTTAATTGTTTTAATAAAGAGCTATTACCCTGTTATGATATGCAGTCTCGGTAATATCAGTCTGAATTATTTTCCTGTGATCATGATAAACAAGCTCGTGATGAGACTTATTGTCTTTTAAGTTTTTTGAATATTTTTAATAACATTGTGAAAAAAAGAAAGTTTTATCAGATGGGGTGAACCATTGGCTCATTTAAGAGTTATGGATGATAATTATAGAGTTGGTAAATACCTTTTTGCAAAGAATCCTTGCTAAGTTACTAGTTCTTTTCTTGACTGGTACAAAATCATCTATACTTTATAAAATCAAGAGCCTTTTCAGAAACTAAATGTCTTTAGTAAATTCAAAATTTTCCCAAAGAAATAAGGTTTATTTAAATATCATATTTATAATTATCCTTTTACTCTTCTTATTGATAGAAGCGACAAAAATCAAGTAAATTATTAGAAATTTAAAATTTTGAACAACCAAAAGAGATACTATTCAATCTTTATTTTCCTAAAACATAAAATTTTAAAACTAATGTTTAACTTCTAAGAAAATTATTTTTTTAAGAATTTGCTCGCTTATAGGTAAAGATTCTTTTCTACCTGAAAAATCTTGTAACAAAAATGTGGATGGGCCTAATTTCTCTACGATTTGAAATGGACCAAGCCATAGTCTTTGGAATTTGGTATGTTTACCTTTTTCCTCATGTGCCTTATCCCATTTCAAAACACGATCTCCAATTTCAAAAGTTCTTGGGCTGGTGGATGTTGTATCAAATGAAGCTTTAACTATCTGTTCATGATGAGCATGTGTTGCTTTAGCTTTCTCCCTCTTTTCTTCTAATTTAAGGATCTGACCATGTCTAAGTTGAAGAGAAGAAGAAGGGTTTTCATCAATAAATTGAACTAAAGCAAGAGATGGGATTGTTATGTTTGTGGGTAAAATTTCTTTCCCATAAACCAATACAAATGGAGAAGTACCTATTGATGCCCTCTGAGTGATTCTATCTGCCCAGAGAGAAAATATTAGTGCTTTATGCCAGTTCTTATGATTTTTCTCTATAGTCCGTTTGATAATTCTAATCAGGTTCTTATTTGTAGATTCATCTAATCTGTTACATTGTGGGTAATAGTTAGCTGAGTATTTCAGTTTAAAACCTTTTTTCAAAGCAAACTCTACCATTGCATTTCCAGAAAAGTAAGATGCATTATCAAAAATTAAAGTGGATGGAAGACCAAACCTAGTAAGTATAAACTGATCAATGAAATACGTAATGTTTTGGGTGTTAACCACCTTTAATGGAATAGCTTCCACCCACTTTGTAAAATAATCACTTGCAGTTAGAATATACTTATGTTGTTTTGAGGAGGTTGGATTTATTTCACCAATAATATCTAACCGCCATTGTTCAAATGGTTGTTGTATATTTACTAGATGCAACGAGAGTGTTGCTTTCCTTTCTCTTCCAGCTGCGGTTTGACATACTTTGCATTTCCTTACATATTCATGTGCATCTTTGGAAAGGGTTGGCCAATAGTACCCAGCATGCATAATTTTATGTGTTGTGGTATTTCCTCCGAAATGACCTCCAGTTGGCCCATCGTGTAAGTCTTGCATTACCTTTTCAGCTTCAGTTTTCTCTAAACATCTTAATAATACAGCATCATAGTTTCTTCTAAATAACACATTATCAATTAATTGATACTGATTTGCTTTAAGCCTTAGAGCACGTTTAGCTGTATAACTGAGATATAATGGAGTATGTCCATTTTTCAAGAAAAATTTTAGATCAGCATATTGCGATTCAGAATCATTGAGGCTTACCTCAAATAATTGCACTTCAGTAGATTGATCATCCTCTGTTGGTAAATGAGAGGCTCTGGTTAGCATTCTACAAAAACCTTGACCTCTAATAATTTTAGCAGGATGTATTTCTACATCATATTCCTGAAGTGTAGTAACCCAATTTGCTCTCCTCTCCTACTTATCATTGGATTAACAGCTGCCTTACAGCGGGGTAAGGGACTATTATCTTAGTGTGTGTTTTTAGGAGGAAAGGTATGAAATGTTTTAGAGTTTTAAATACAACAAAGGCTTGTTTTTCCACAACTGAATAATTTAGCTCAACACCTTGTAAGTTAGAACTAAAGAATGAAATAGGTGCTTCAACATTTTGATCATTTAGCTGTATCAAAACTACCGCGTAAGAGGTATCAGAAGAGAATGTGTATAATACAAATGGTTTTAGGAAATTGGGGGTTGTTAAGGAAGGAGACTCAATGATGTCTTTCTTTATGAACTCAAAAGAATCTTTTTTGTCTTTACCCCATTTAAAAGTTGCATTTTTTTGGATCATTGATTGTAGGGGTAAGATGATTTGAGAAAAATCAGGAATAAATCTTCTTACAAAATTAATTTTTCCTAAAAATGAATTCATCATTTTTTTGTTATATGGTAGGGGAATGTTTTCAATTTCTTGAATCCTATCAAGATCGATATAGATTCATTTCTTAGATACCATGAATCCTAATAATTTACCTTTTGCCAAGGCAAAATAAGATTTTTTAGGATTCAAAGAAATGCCCAATTTTTCACATCTCTCAAAGATTGTTTTAGGTGACTGATATGGTTGTTTCCATTTTTAGAATAGACAATGATGTAATCTAAATATATTAACTAATTTTTTGATTAGTCCTCTAAAAGCTATGTCCATAGCACGTTGAAATGTAGCACCAGCGTTAATCAATCCAAATGGCATATTTTGATATAGATATGTTCCCCACTTTGTCCTAAATGTAGTCTTTAATCTATCATCTAGATGAACCATAATCTGATTGTAACTTGAAAATCCCTCAAGAAAAGACATCAATTCAGAACCTGCAACTGACTACAAAATCTGCTCCATGGTAGGCAAAGGAAAATTATCTTTTTGGCAAGCTTTATTCAAATTTCTAAAATCTATGCAAATCCTAATGTCTCCATTCTTTTTCCCCACAGGAACCATGTTTGACACCCATTTTGAGTGTCTAACAGGGAAAATGATTTTGGCCTTAACCATTTTATTGAGTTCAGATTTAATTTGACTTTCGAAGTTTGGGTGGATCTTCCTAAGCTTCTATTGGACACCCTTGTCATTTGAAATCATGGGTATAGTATGTTGCATTATAGAAGTGTCATATATTTTGAGATCTAAATAATCCCAGGCAAAGACACTTTTATATTTTCTTAGCAATTTTATGAATGACATCCTTTCATCGGGTGTTAAGCCCAAACCTAGGTTTATGTTTTTAGGTTTATCAGGTGTATCAAGATTAATTAACTCAAATCTTATAGTAGAACTCTATGTTTTTGAATTGGTAGTCTTTTTAAACCTATCTTTTAAATCATAGAGATCTTCCATCTTGACTATAGATTTGGGAATTGGATTTGCATCATGTTTATTTTCAATCTATAGGTCATGTTCATGCTCGTGTATGATTTGACCTTCATAAGATCCATCTGATGAAAGAAAGTTGAGTATATCTGTATCATCATTAAACATTCTCCAATTTGTTATGTCATCGAGAATGGAAGGCCTAAAAATCAGCTCAATCAAAAATCTATCTAGACTAAATTCTTCTGACGGTATCAATTTAGATGTTGCATTAGCAAGTAAATCAACACTTGTGTTTTGTAACCTAGGGATTGTTGAAATATTAAATGTAGTGAAATGAGAAGTGAGGTTCTGAGCTAATGCTTGATAAAGTTCAGGTGTCCAAAAATACAATGGATTGTGTTCCTAACTTGCTTAACAATTATTTCAGAGTCCCCATATACCTGCAAATATTTAGCGTTTAATCAATGGCTTTGTATTTCATATTCGGCAGTATTATTCATGTATTGGAATTTGATTATGCAAGATAGCATTGTTTTCTCTCCTTGCGGATTGATTAAAATGCAACCTGCTCCTGCACCATCATCTGATTTTGAACTGTCAAAGTGTAGAGTCCATAATAAAGAATGATCTAAAGTTTTATTACTAAAATTAATACATTTAGAAGTGTCTGATTGAGAAAAAAATTCAACCTAAGAAGTAACAGTATTTTCTGGGAAAGGTGAGATTTGGGCATTGAATGAGCCAAGAAATGATTCAGCAGAATAATTTCAAATAATATTATTAGTAAAAATCACAGGCTCATTCAGTCCTTCTAATTCAGTGACTGTATGTTTCATGAATTTTTCATGATCAACTCTAATTTGATTTGGTTTACCATTATATGGTAACCACATGTGTTACCAATCGGTTGCGAAATATCCATGTAGTTTCTCAGACCAATCCCTGCATAAAATTAGACCATAAAATTCAGGGATGTCTACCACTAAGACATCAATCACTTGCAATACCTTTGGGTTGGATGATAATCTAATTGATACTGATAACATTTCTCCAACAACTTCGAATTTTTTTCTATCTAATCGGACTATATGTATAGTAGACTTTTGAGGGATACATTAAGTCTCGCGCACACAGATCTCGGCATGATATTTGAAGAAGCTCCTAAATTGATGAGACAATTATGAACATTTTTATTAAAAATTTCATAAGTCAAAAGGAAAGGAGGAGTGCGTTGTGTTGTACAACAACCCCCCATTTCTATAAAAATATTTAATATGAAATGGGTTTGTTTTTAAATAAACTTAGTTAGATTTGTGAGCTAATAAATAAAACTGTTATTGACCTCATTACAAGAAAAATATTTATCAAAAGGCCCAATGTAAATAATTCATTTTATAAAGCCTTTTGATAAAAAACAAAGTGTTCCTTTAAAATAATATAAATAATTCCACATTTGCGATAAAGTGATCGGAGATTGCATATCGCAATGACTAATGGACACACACAAACAAAGCCTCGTCAAATCCTTCGATCCGATAAAGGAAATCACAATCGGCAATTGGAGATATCATATGACAAAGCGACACACACAAGGCCTCATCAAATCTTCTGATCTGATAAAGGATATCGCAATCGGCAATCGAAGATGTTCATATGACAAAGGGATAAAAGCGAAAGCCAAACCCCAATTTGTGATCAATCAATTGGGCGCACATCTCAAGAGGGAAACATACGCTAAAACAGTTTGCATACATAATATTCCGCTTTATTATAATATCACTTTTCGGCAATCGGAGATATTTGTTGCAAGTCATAAAGCCTCTCCCTTTGAAAACCCCGATTGTGATTTGCCATTTATCGCCGATCGCCGATCGAGGAAATCCAAAGCACACTTGAGATAATCATTTGGTATACAATCGACGAGATGGGTATTTATGGTAGTAATTCACCACGATTGGCGGTTCGAATGGCTATTAAATTCTATAGTTAAGAGTAAATCCTTTAAAAGATTTCATTCGTGGTAAATTCTTAACTGCATTTGATTTATCATATGATAATCATCATAATTCTGTTCATTTTCATATTGGCTTTCAGCGGCTGTTATGAAACTAGCTCACAAAAAGATAAAAAAGATAGATGAACACCTTAGAAATAAGCCTCTTCGAGGGGGCAACCTCATTTACATTACACAAATGAACAATTCTTGGATGATACAAATGAAAATACCTCCTTTTTATATATAGGAGTCTAAGGGGTTATAATATGACATAACAATAATAACATAAGGGCATAATAATAACAATAGCGGGCTTCTATGGGGCACAATAGTAACAATATGGGCACTAAATGGGTACATCAATCTAATAAGGGGTTTGTATTAATAACAATAAGGGGTTACACTAGTAGTATAGGGGCCTAACATGCCCCTCTCCTTCAAAAAGTGTTGTCCTCAATGCTTGAGTAGTTCTTGATGCTTCTGTATAAAATTATTGTCCTCCCATGTGGAATCTTCAGGCGGGTAAGTTCTTCCACTTGATGAGGGTACTCTGAAATTGATCGATTTTGTAGCTGTCGGTTTCTTGTCTTCTGTGACTACTCGGGTTCCAATATGATTTTTCCTTTCTCTTCAATTTCTGGCAATATGTTTGAATTAGGATCTTTTGCAACTTTTGAATAAGTGGCCATACTTCTTCATCCTTCTTCCATTCATCCCTTGCTTTGTTTATCCAATCTGGTTGGATAATAGGAATAGCACAAAAAAATACTTCCACATCCTCATCCTTTCTTGAGAGTGCATCTGCAACACAATTGTGCTTCCCTTTTCTATAGATGATGTCAAAGTCATAACCCAACATATTTGTGACCCATTTGTTTTGTTCTTCTAAAGATAATAGTTGTTCTAAAAAGTATTTAAGACTATCATGACCAATTTTTACCTTGAAGTGTCTTCCCATTCGGTAAGGTCGCCATTTATTAAGTGCATATATTATTGCCAACATTTCCTTCTCATAACTAGCTTGCTTTGTAGCAGTAAAAATACCCAATCACCTACATCAAAACATTTTTCACTACGATTTTGATCTACCTATTGTTTCATTCGATTTTGCACCAAAGTGGCGTTATCATTTAAAATTTGGAGAACCTATTGTTGATGCTTGATGTGATCTTTCACTGCTTGAACCTTTTTCTTCTTGATATGTCCTTCTATCTTTAGAGTTTGAGGAGTGGTAATTTCTTCCAATCCTTTACAAGATATGGTCGGATTCATTTCTTGATGCTCGATGTTATCTTTCCCTTCTTGAACATTTTTTTTCTTAATATGCCCTTCTATCTTGATAGTTTGAGGAGTGGTAATTCCGACCAATAAATTACAAGATATGGTTGGATGCATTTCTTCTTTCTCCATGTGATCTTTCACTTCTTGCACCTTTATCTTCTTGATATGTCCTTCTATTTTGAGAGTTTGAGTTTTAATTCTTGCCAATGCTTTGCAAGATATGGTTTGATTCATTTCTTCTTTCTCTAGGGTTGGGTCCTGGTGTATATCCTCTTGTTTTGATGTTTCTTGATCATTTTCTTCCTCCTCTTCATACTCTATGTAAAATAATTTCTTCTCGGCACGCTTATGACCTTTAGTGCATTTGCTATCACAATTGTAACATAGCCCTTTTTCTCTTTTTCCTTCCAATTGTTGTGATGTAACCCTTGTAGGTTGTGGAAGGCTAGAAAAAACAACACTTCCATATTTATAGTTTTGAGGGGTAGACTTCCTTATTGCCATAATTTTACTTTCCACTATGTAACAAAGCCCTTTTACTCTTTCCAATTGTTGTGGTGTTGCTCTAAAGAAGGTGTTGCTCTTTGTATCCTCATAATGTGCTATCATTTCCTCCGTGAAAATGACACGACAAGTGTTTACGAGAACAAAGCCCTTTATTTCCATAAAAATTGATCCAGTTCTAATATGAAGATGCAATACATACTTTGTAACAGTTACACCATGTAGATCAAAATATTGCTCCATCTGAAGTATCCAATTTACGGGATCCTTGCCATCAAACTTCCTCATCTTGCTTTTTCTTGATTTTAGGAGCTTGATCTTGAAACGACTGTAACTCTGTACTTTCAAATCCTTAAGTTCTGAAATTGTGATCTACAGTAGCCCTCTGCATCCTCTTTCCAATGCCACTAGTCTGATCCAAATTGGATTCTCCAAGGAAGAGTTATGCCAAATCTCCCACAGTGGCCTAATTATAGACTAGTTCAGTAGAACGAACTTGTATGACGTGCCACGTGTCACTGTTTCGACCTTTGGCTCTAAAAAATATATACAAAAGACTACAGTCCATCCTCTTTTTGTACCTTCTTACAAAATTTCAATCCGATGCTCAATGAGAAATTTATGATGATTTTCCCCAGGTCACCTGTTTGGAATGTAATTCAGGAGTTTGCAAAAAGACCAACTTCCTCAGATCATATCTCCACAAATATAGCGCGAAAAGCTCTGAAATTCAGACACAATGTTCAGCCCGATTTCGTCTCAAATGGTTTTTGTCTTTCACTTTTGAAACATCAAAAAAAAAGTTATAGCGAAAATGCCATGATGACCTATTAGGAGCAGCAAACCCTAGAATCCCAAGCTCTGATACCAAATGTTATGAAACCAACTCACAAAAGGATAGAAAAGATAGGTCAATGCCTTAGAATTCAGCCTCTTCGAGGGGGAAACCTCCTTTAAATTACACAAATGATTGATTCTTTGATGATACAAATGAAAATACCTTCTTTCTATATATAGGAGTCTAAGGGGTCATAATATAATCAGAGCTGACATAACAATAATAATGTAAGGGCACAATAATAACAATAGTGGGCTTCTATGGGGCACAATAGTAACAATATTGGCACTACATGGGTACATCAATATAATAAGGGGGTTGTACTAATAATAATGAGTTACACTAGTAGTATAGGGGCCTAACACATTCCTTCTGTATTCTAATATCTTAGTGGCTAGTCTATCAGACAAAATATTTGTCCAATCCATAACAGAACCATTAATTGCAGCTTCCATTAACGAGACCATATCTATAGTGAATTTTGCAAAATCATGTTTTCCCCATAGTCTACACATCATAGCTCCAACATAGCAATAAGGAGAAGCTAATGAGTCGATAGAATGCTTACCCGATGACTCGTGCTTATGTTTCTCCGGGAAATGCCTCCATTGCTTGATCGATTCCGACTCCAAGTCGTTTTCCTTTGCAAATGCTTCTAGGAATGCCTTGTTGTACCGCTTCTCGGGTGGAGGTAGATGGTACATTTTCTTGAGATCTTCAGGTTTGAATGAGTCGAATATCGTTCCATCTGCCTTGGAAACTTTTCTATCTGAAGTTGGGATTTTCTCAACAACCCATCTAACCACATCAATGTATGGTAAAATTTTGGCTCGCGTTGCTATCCTGTGAAGGTATGAATAGGCCAACTCTTTGAGGGTTCCCTATGACTTGTTGGTTGATTCAGCTATGGCTTCCACTTCTAATTCCTCAGGCTCCTCTGCTTCTATCAAATTATAAATGCTTTCCCAGCTAACATTTCCTAGACCGAGACATGTCGCATCTGATATTAATCCCTTTTGCTCGGTTCTGGTTCTTTGGCTGCAGGAGTTGTTTTGGCCTTCTTAGATTTCTTTCCCATCTTCTCTGGATTCATGGATTCGAAGGAACTCTGCATAAGCAATTAAAAACCGTAACACAGAGATATTACCACTGTTAGGCCCCTATACTACTAGTGTAACCCCTTATTGTTATTAGTACAACCCCTTTATTATATTGATGTACCCATGTAGTTCCCATATTGTTACTATTGTGCCCCATAGAATCCCACTATTGTTATCATTATGCCCTTACATTATTATTGTTATGTCGGCTCTGATTATATTATAACCCCTTAGACTCCTATATATAGAAAGGAAGTATTTTCATTTGTATCATCCAAGAATTGTTCATTTGTGTAATGTAAAGGAGGCTTCCCCCTTGAAGAGGCTTATTTCTAAGGCGTTCATCTATCTTTTCTATCTTTTTGTGAGTGTTTCTAACATTGTACAGAGCTTTGGATTCTAGGGTTTCGCTGCTCCAAATAGTTCATCATGCATTTTGCGCTATAACTTTTTTCTGCGACGTTTCAGAAGCTAAAAAAAAGACCCATTTGAACGAAATCACACTGAATCTCTCGTTTGAATTTCATACTTTTTGTGCTATTAATTGTGTAGATATATTGAGGAAAAGTTGTCTTTTTGCAGAGTCCTGAATTACATTCAATAAGGTGACTTTGGAAAATCATCAAACCTTTCTCTCAACGGCATCGTGATTGAAATTTCATAAGAATGTACAGAAGAGGATGGACTTTAGTTTCTGTATATTTTTATTAGAGCAAAGTCAAACAGTGACACGTGCCATGTCAGTACAAGTTCACTTACTGAAACCATTCTATAATCAAGTCACTGTGGGAGATTTGGCATAAATCTTCCTGGAAATCAAATTGTGATCATACGTGGCTAGAAAGAGGATGCAGTAGGTTACTACAAGTCCAAATTTCAGAACTTAAAGATCCAAAAAAGTACAAAGAGTACAGTTGTTTCAAGATCAAGCTCCTAAAATCAAGAAAAGCAAGCATGGAAGTTTTGATGCCAACGATCCGGTTTAAAATTGGAACTAGATGGAGCATATTTTGATCTAATGGTCTACACTATTACAAAAGGTTATGTATTGCATCTTCATATTAGAACCAGATCAATTTTTATGGTATAAAGGGCTTTGTTCTCGTAAACAACTTGTTACGTGGTCAATTTTCACGGAGGAAATGATAGCACATTAGATACAAAGAGAAACACCTTCTTTAGACAAACACCACAACAATTGGAAAGAGTAAAAGGGCTTTGTTACATAGTGGAAATTAAAGTTATGGCAACAAGTAAGTCTACCCCTCACAACCATAAAGATGGAAGTGTTGTTTCTCCTAGCCTTCCACAACCTACAAGGGTTACACCACAACAATTGGAAGAAAAAAGAGAAAAAGGGCTTTGTTACAATTGTGATAGCAAATGCACTAAATCTCATAAGTGTGCCGAGAAGAAATTATTTTACATAGAGTATGAAGAGGAGGAATAAAAGGATCAAGAAACATCAAAAGAAGAGGATATATGCCAGGACCCAACCCCAGAGAAAGAAGAAATGAATCAAGACACATATCTGTAAGCATTGGCAGGATTACCACTCCTCAAACTACTCAAGATAGAAGGACATATCACAGAAAAAAAGGTGCAAGAAGTGAGTAAGATCACATCAAGAAAAGAACAAATGAATCCAACACATATCTTTGTAATTCATGTCGAATTACCCACTCCTCAAACTATCAAGATAGAAGGCATATCAGAAAGAAAAATGCTCGAGAGTAAAAGATTCACATCGAGCATCAAGAAATGAATTCAACATACTTGTAAAGGATTGTAAGAATATTACCACTTCCTCAAACTCTAAAGGTAGAAGACATATCAAGAAGAAAAAGTTAAGTACGTGAATATCACATCGAGCATCAACAACAAGTTCTCAACTTTTAAAGGATAATGCCACCTTTGTGCAAATCCAAAACCAATAGTAGACAACATCGTAAGTTAGTGAAAATGTTTGATGTAGGTGATTGGTTATTTTTACTTACTACATATCAATCAAGCTAGTATGAGAAGGAAAGGTTGGCCAATACTATATTGCACTTAAAAATGGTGACCACCGAATGGGAAGACCTTCAAGGAAAAAAGGATCATGATAGTCTTAACTTTTTAGAACAACTATTATCTTTAGAAGAACAAAAAAATGGGTCACAAATATGTTGGGTTATGACTTTGACATCATCTATAGAAAAGGGAAGCAAAATTTTGTTGCAGATGCACTCTCAAGCAAGGATGAGGATGTGGAAGCATTGTTTTGTGTTATTTCTATTATCCATCCAGATTGGATAAACGAAGCAAGGGATGAGTGGAAGAAGGATGAAGAAGTATGGCCACTCATTCAAAAGTTGTAGAAGATCCCTATTTAAACAATATTGCCAAAACTTGAAGAGGAAGGAAAAATCATATTGGAACCTGGAGCAGTCGCAGAAACAAGAACCCGACAGCTACGAAATCGATCAATTTCAGAGTATCTCATCTAGTGGAAGAACTTAGTCACTGAAAATTCCACATGGGAGGACAAGAATTTTATACAGAAACATCAAGAACTGCTCAAGCGTTGAGGACAACACTTTTTGAAGGAGAGGGGCATGTTAGGCCCCTATACTACTAGTGTAACCCCTTATTGTTATTAGTACAACTCGCTTATTATATTGATGTACCCATGTAGTGCCCATATTGTTACTATTGTGCCCCATAGAAGCCCACTATTGTTATTATTGTACCCTTACATTATTATTGTTATGTCGGCTCTGATTATATTATGACCCCTTAGACTCCTATATATAGAAAGGAGGTCTTTTCATTTGTATCATCAAAAAATCAATCATTTGTGTAATGTAAAAGAGGTTTCCCCCTCAAAGAGGTTGAATTCTAAGGCATTGATCTATTTTTCCTATCTTTCTGTGAGTTGGTTTCATAATAAAATGCATATATAACTTCTCAGGTCATTCCTCCTTTCTACTACAGTGCATATATTTTGGATATTATCTGTTTTAATTCTAAATACCCAGTACTCGGATGGAAGTGGACTTCCCAAGATCTGAATCCTATTCATATTTATCACAAACATTTGTGGAAGGTACACTATAAGAATCACCTATACAGAATTTGTAATGGTTTTGTTTTACCTGTATTTTATTCTATTTTCAATAAGCTTGCCCCCGGGATATCCCAGGAAGTAGCAATTGATTTGACAGCAGTAGGTAGCTGGATCGAAAAGGAGAAATTTACCTATGTGAGGCTTTTTGGCAGTCTCACTAAACCCCATGTTCTCCCTCTATATGTTCCAGATAAATTGTTAGCACGAGAATTGGCATATCAGGCAACCGTTGAAGGGACATCAAGAACCCTTAGGGATTCCAAGAAACAGATGTGGCTTATATTCCCCCTATGATGTTGCATTTTTACTTACATGATTACAAGCATGTAGAGAAAGAGGTAGAGAAGATTTAGATGCTGAATCTTGCCACCATTCTGAATAGGCAATACGACCCAAGAAAGGTTGCCCATAATGTTACTACTCAAGCTAAACTTGCCAAATTCGATCATGAAGTGGATGAATTTGATAATTTATTTGCTTCAGCTGAAACATTTTTTCAGGTTAAAGGACTGGCTATGAAGAAGAGGGGCTAGAAACGTTCAATAGGCTCAGAGCCCAGAGGTCACAAACTCTGCCTTTGGACCTATTAGCTACAACCCCTACAGTTCAGCCATAGAGTCAAAGCGAACAAAAAGCAACTGTCAAGACTCCTGTAGTTGAAAATATTCCTAAAAAAAAGAAAAATTGCCAGAGCAGAAGCAAGGACAAGGAAAAAGTAGTGAACTCATCGATTCAAGCATTTATGTTGATCCCAAACTGATCAAATAATGGCAACAATTTGATTCTATCATCAGTAATACTAAAAGTCTACAAGAATTCAGCACACCTGAGGTGACAACTGGTCAGAAATCGGCAATCAATACAGTTCCAACTGAAGGAACTAGCAGCCCACCCATAACTCAAAAGGATGTATAAATAATCCCCGAGAATCCATCCGATGAAATTTTTTTACAAGTAGAAGAAATACCACCCTTGGATGTCTTCTACAGCCCTAAGCATAGTGTTGTAATAAAAATACAAATGAAAAAGAGGAAAGTTGATCAATCTCCTCTTTTGACTTCACAAATATAGGTAACAAATATTGTATGGAGAGAAGAAGTCAATCCTTCTGAAGATCTCACTAAACTTTCTCAGTATGTTGAAGCATACACAGTGGCTACAATAGACAAAGCATCGGAGGTCAGTAACTTACTCAAGGAAAAAGACCAAGCAATAATTTTGCTGGAAACACAGGTACAAGAGAAGCAGCAGAAGATAGAGTAGTTGTAACAACAGTTAGCAACCCAGAGGCAGTCAAATGATCAATTGAACGAGAAATTGCTCAAAGAAAAACAAAGGATTGATCAACATGCAATTCAAAAGCAACGGGAACTATCCCAAGCATTGAGCAAGATGCGATCATTAAATGAACAATTGAGCAAATCAAAAGAAGAACAGATCGCTCAACTATCACTGCAAATAGAAAGATTCAAAGAATATCCCCAAGTGGGAGAATTCAAATCGGAGGCTCTACAAATTACCAAAGCATTGTCTAATTAGTTGAGCCTATTATGTCATAACATTTCACTCGTTCTTCCCCTATGTGAAATTTCATCATCTATGGTTTATAAATCAGTTGATGCAAGACAGAAATTGGAGCAATCAGATTAAAGATTAACAGATTTTCTCTCTTGGCAAGAACCCAAAGAAGGAAAAGCTGCTAATCTACCACAAATTCTGGAATCGCATAAAGAAATTCTATTCACTGAATGGCAATCTCAACTAATGAAAGCGGAAAGGGCAACATCAAGATGCAGATCAGCAACAAGCAATCTGGTTGAATTGATTAATGATACTCTTTATTTGTCAAATTTAATTACAGAGTGTTCTCCAGGGAAACTTCCTCAGTGAAAGCATTAGAATAAACATGGAAACAGGAACTGGAGTAGAGGGAAAGATCGATCGCAGGTATTCAAAATTTGACACGGGAAACATTTTGGTTTTTCCTTGTTAAACCACATAATCAATGGACAGTGATGAAATGCCTCACCGATGCAATCGTTCATATGATTCCCGAACTTACTGATGCCACATACACTGCTCAGTTACACTCAAACATGAGTCATCTGCCAGAACTTCAACCAATGCTAGCCATTTGTCAGCGCAAGTCACGAGATGATCAGCTAATGCAATGAACCATTCTGACCCACTGGAGCATATCTATTTCAAGAAGATTGTCACATTTTTTGTGATTTGGTTATACCAGCACATAACACATTTATTTCATAGTTTGTTAGTTTAATAGTATTTATAGACCCTTTCATGTTTTTAGAAAGGGTCCTCAAATTTTTGTATTAAGACTTCGATCGGAAGTTGCACTACTGTGCTTCCGATATATTTATTTTTATAACAATTGGACCTGAATTCTGAGTTTTGATGAAGAATACTTTTATGCGGTACACACTATTGCTTCCTGTAAAAGAATGTCCAAGTTGAAAGGCGGGATCTGAATGCAATGTTGGCATTATGTTTCTGGATGTTGTACTTGATGGCAACACCCATGGCAAGGCTCTCAATATGATGAAAATTAAGAAGTACGCAGGAGAGCAGTTCAGAAGATGTGTACCCGCAGGTACACTGTGCAGGGACCGCGTCCAGACACGCAGGTTACCCATTCGTGAGGTGCGTACCCCCAGTGCACACACTTCAAGACAGTAAAGCGCGCTCACGTGGGGTTCCTTATGTTTTACCCTTGGTATTTAGCTGACGGTATTGGGTTATCATGGTTTTGGCTCGTGGTATTGTTTTTATTTTATTATTATTATTGAGCCCCATGATCCTTGATTTGAGGAAGAGCTTGCCTATATAAAGCAAAGGAGATCATTTGGCTTAGTATGCTTTTGGGTTGAATATCTTAAGATCTAATCTATTGGGTTATTGTTTCAAAAGGCTTGATCTATATGAAAGTGAAAGTGGAAAGCGAATCTGTAAAGGGTGATCTCCCGAGCGCTTGATCAGATCTGGGCATCCGTCTAACTGTAGCACATTGGTGATCTACAAATTCAGCCCTAATCTGAGGTACGCAGGTGTTTAACAGTGCCTCTGCGTGGGTACGTAGAGCAGAAGAAGGCGAGCTGCGTAGGTACACAGAGCAGATGAAGGGTGACTGCGTGAGTACGCATAGAAGAAATAGGAGAACTGCGGGGCTACGCAGCGTAGCAGTGGTTCAAGTGCGTGCTTACTGTAACAGTACGTGGCGCGATAGTTCTTTTGGGTGCGTGCCTACTGTGACAGTACGCGGCGCGATAGTGCATTTGGGTGCGTACTGTACGCAGCGCGACAGAAGAAGCAGTGCGTGGCCACACAGTGCAGAAGAAGGAGATCTGCGGGTATACGCAGAGAAGCAGAAGGTGAAGTGCGTACCGACGCAGGCCAAAGAAAGGAAAGTTGCGTATCTGTTTCAGGACCATCTGTTGACTGAATTTTTCTGTTGATAAGGTGTTCTAGGTTCAGTTCTGTTATTTTGATCTGGTTACTACAGCTGACTGTAATTTATATGT
>APFE031420127.1:228746-246310 GCA_000404065.3 Pinus taeda
TGACAGGTACCCGACCGGACATCATGCATGCAGTAGGAATAGTTGGTAGATTTCAGGGAAATCCAAAGGAGACTCATCTTCAGGCAGTAAAGAGAATTTTCAAATATCTTCAAGGGACACAAAATTATGGCTTATGGTATCCTAGAGATACAGATCTCACACTTCATGCTTATACAGATGCAGATTGGGCCGGAAGCGTGGATGACAGGAAGAGCACAAGTGGTGGTGCGTTCTTTATGGGTTCCAGATTAGTATCTTGGTTCAGCAAGAAACAGAGTTCAATTGCCTTGTCTACAGCGGAAGTGGAATATGTTGTTGCTGCATCTTGCTGCACTCAACTCCTTTGGATGATGCAGACCTTGCAGGATTTTCAAATCACTTGTACACCACCTATCTCTATCTTATGCGATAACACAAGTGCAATCACCATCTCAAAGAATCTCGTCATGCATTCAAAAACCAAGCACATACCAATCAAGTATCATTTTCTCCGGGAACAAGTGCTTGAACAAAAGGTCAAGTTGGAGTATGTTCCTTCTAAGGAACAAGTTGCTGATATTCTCACCAAACCATTACCCAGGGAAGCTTTCGAATACCTCAGGAAAAAGCTGGGGGTTGTTGATGCATCATCTTATTGTTAATACTCTTCTGATTGTTGGTTGTACGCATGGTTCATGCGTACATATGCTGGGTTGCGGCACAGGTTCAGGGGGAGTATATAAGGCATTGTTGGCATTATGGAGGATGTACAAAAGGAGATCATGGAAGCTGGTTTGAGTATAGTTGCAATATGTCTCTATCTCTTTCTTGGTCATTAATGGAGTCTGGTGGAGTATGGTTCTTCTTTGCAGATCTGGTTCATATTCAGGGGGAGCATGTTCTTAGGGGGAGCATAACCCTTTGCCCTTGATGTCAAAGGGGGAGAATGTCACTGAATTTTTTGAGGTTGCCATCAAGTCCAAAGGGGGAGATTGTTGGCATTATGTTTCTGGATGTTTTACTTGATGGCAACACCCATGGCAAGGCTCTCAATATGATGAAAATTAAGAAGTACGCAGGAGAGAAGTTCAGAAGATACGTACCCGCAGGTACGCTATGCAGGGACCGCATCCAGACACGCAGGTTACCCATTCGTGAGGTGCGTACCCCTAGTGCACACACTTCAAGACAGTAAAGCGCGCTCACCTGGGGTTCCTTATGTTTTACCCTTGGTATTTAGCCGACGGTATTGGGTTATCATGGTTTTGGCTCGTGGTATTGTTTTTATTTTATTATTATTATTGAGCCCCATGATCCTTGATTTGAGGAAGAGCTTGCCTATATAAAGCAAAGGAGATCATTTGGCTTAGTATGCTTTTGGGTTGAATATCTTAAGATCTGATCTATTGGGTTATTATTTCAAAAGGCTTGATCTATATGAAAGTGAAAGTGGAAAGCAAATCTATAAAGGGTGATCTCCCGAGCGCTTGATCAGATCTGGGCATCCGTCTAACTATAGCACACTGGTGATCTGCAAATTCAGCCCTAATCTGAGGTACGCAGGTGTTTAACAGTGCCCCTGCGTGGGTACGCAGAGCAAAAGAAGGCGAGCTGCGCAGGTACGCAGAGCAGACGAAGGGTGACTACGTGAGTACGCAGAGCAGAAACAGGAGAACCGCGGGGCTACACAGTGCAGCAGTGGTTCAGGTGCGTGCTTACTGTAACAGTACGCAGCGCAATAGTTCTTTTGGGTGCGTGCCTACTGTGACAGTACGCAGCGCGATAGTGCATTTGGGTGCGTACTGTACGCAGCGCGACAGAAGAAGCAGTGCGTGGCCACGCAGTGCAGAAGAAGGAGATCTGCGGGTATACGCAGAGAAGCAGAAGGTGAAGTGCGTACCGATGCAGGCCAAAGAAAGGAAAGTTGTGTATCTGTTTCAGGACCATCTGTTGACTGAATTTTTCTGTTGATAAGGTGTTCTGGGTTCAGTTCTGTTATTTTGATCTGGTTACTACAGCTAACTGTAATTTATATGTACTTGATGATCATTTGATGTATATGGATCCAGTTTGAAAATTTATGAAAAGTGGTCCTTGAAAGAAAAGAAGTAGGGGGTTGTAGCTCCCTCCAGGAGGACTGGAAAAAGAGAAGATTGTAGCTTCTGCAGGTTGCAGCCTGCGTCTGGTAAACGACTGCACCAGTACAAAAACATTGTAAAAGGAGTTCTAAATGAAAGAAGATAGAGAATATTGCAGCAGGTGGTTTTCACCCACTTTGGGTTTCCACCTTATATCTGGTGTTCTTTGATGTGACTGTCTGTTTTTCTTGTTCATGCTCATTATTTTATGGTACTGATATGCAAAAATAATCCAAAGTATAAATAAGGAAGATTTTTCAAAAAGGACTAGATAATACTGATTCACCCCCCCTCTCAGTATTATTTTCTACATGCAATTCATATTGGAGGAGTCTCAAATACATATGGTACTACTATCTATGTTTTTGCTTCATGTTTTTATGTGAACCAGCATTTATTAATTTTGCTATTATTAATATATGTATGTGCTTTCACAACAATTCTTTGACATATCACTATTGAATGTTTAAGAGTTGTTATTTTTCATACATATTTATGTCAATGATATATAAAGATTAGTGTGATAACATTTTAATTATTAATTTGTTCAACTACTTGAACAAAGTAATTATCATATGAATAAATATTTTTGTTTATAAGTAGAGTCATCTATATGCCTACTTGTCAATAAGAATTATCAAAAATTGCACTAAGAGAAAGACTTCCCGGGATAGATTAGTTATTTATATTGTTGCAGTTTAGAATAAATCATCCATCATTCCCATTAGATATTAGAAATCAATCAATTATCCATCCCATTTATAAATCATTGGGAAACTGGTCCCATTATATCCAGTCGGAGCCACCACACCAAACAGAAAAGGAACTGCCCTTAAGGTCCAGACTAGGTGGTTTTCCCCGATGTTGATATAGCGATTTTTGAGGCATCAACAGAGTGTGAGACTTAGATCTATCACCAATCAACACGAGATCATTTGCTTTTACCTTGTTTGAAGGTGACGGGGGTTTTCCAATATTTTTGTTAGCTTAGGTTATAACCGATGGTGGTATGGGATCTACAGGAACTGCCTTGAGTTCTCTCAGTAAAATTTTCTGTTGTTGTTTGAGTTTGGTCATTTCATATAATGAAATGTTTGCTTTAGTTTTTTTCATGTCTTCACCTATATTGTATTCCACTGTATCTGAAACTATCAAAGTTTTAGAAGTATCTAGGGGAATAGGATCTGTCTGAACAGTTTTAGATTTTTTTATTCATTGTTTTCTCCTTTGTGGGAGGAGATTTCTATTTCTGAACTGGTACAATTGAGTCAGCAGATGTTTTGCTCCTTGTAGATGTGGGCATAACCTCTCTTTCTTCTTTGGTGGGGAGAATAAAGTCCCGTAACCCATTTAATTCGACTTCTTCTTTGGGTTTTGTTTCTTCTTTAGTTGTTGAGGCGTCTTCAACATCTTGATCTAATTCGGCACTTGAAATCACATTCAGAGGCTGAGAGGGCGAAGCAGGACTTCTATTGTATGGGCGATATGGTTTCTTAGGAACTGAAGCTTCAACTACTTGTTTCTTTATTTCAATCATATCATTTGACATAGTTTTCAAGATTTTTTGAAGACCTTCAAGATCGAATGGATCCTTTGGGGTTTTCTTCTTTGATTCTTGACTAAAAGTCACCTTTTTATATTTCTTATCTTCGATCTCAGATCATTTTTCTAAGGCTAAAATTCTCTTTTCTACAGACAGGGCTTCTTTAATGTTTTTTGAGAGGTTAGCCTTACTGACTCTATCTACAAAAATGGCTATATTAGAAGGTAAAGTGGAAATGTACCACTCTATTTGCACATCAACAACAAGTTTAGAAGAAACTGGGATTTTGTTTAATAACTTGTTAAATCTGGACTTGAAATCTTTTATCCTTTCACCTGAATTTGTTTTTAGGTTAGAGAGAGAGCATTGATTAAAGATGCCACAGCTCTATCATCTCCAAATTTCGCAAGAAACGGTTGTTCAAAAGTTATCCAGTCTATTATAGTTCCTGCAGGAAGAGAAAAGTACCAGGATCCTATAGATCCTTTAAGAGTATAGGGAAACAATCTTACTACAATATCTTCATGCGCAACCCCATTCAAATTCATTGCCAACATAAAATTGTTGATGCGTTCTTCAGCAGGAAGACCATCATCTAAATTGTATTTGGGTAACCATTTCTCTGGATGATCAGGAAGAGGATGTGGGTTTGCAAACAACACGGCACTAGGATTAGTCCAAGGCTGGTTAGCCATAACTCAAACTAGGATTTGAGAAGATATAGAAGCAGATCCAGAAGTAGTGGGTATGGATGTAGAACTTACAACTGGACTAGTACTACTTGTGGTAGGACTAATTGTTTGAGTAGAAGAAATGGAAAGATGAGAGGGTGTGAATGGAGGTGTAGTGAATGAGGGGGTAAATGGAGGGGAATTTGATGTGACTTCACTTGTACCTAACTTAGATCTAGACACAGGAACTTTCTTACGCTGTGAATCTATTGGAAACTCAAAGGGAGGTATTCCAAGTTTATCACTTTTTGATCACATTAGGATACCAGTTTCTCTGAATAGAAAAGTAATACTTTCTTCATAAACTTCAGGTTTATCAGGCTTCTCAGCAGAAATAGATATTCGTTCTAGTTTATGAACTAAGGACTGAACTTCAAGAGATTCTAGAGAATATTCTAAAGAAGGTAAGTGTCGAGATACTTCAGGAGATGAGGGGTAAGTTTCTACAACTTCTAACTTCTAAGTGGGTGACGTAGAACGTGATCGAAAAGTTGTAGGATTTTTTGAGGGGGATTGACTCTTGTGAAGGCTTCGAGTTTGAGATTTAGATTTATATGCCATTCATAGTCGAGGCCCTCCTTCTAGCGCCAAAAATGTTGATGCCTCAGAAGTCTGTTGTACATATAGTCCAATTAGACAGAACAAAAGTCAAAGTTGTTGGAGAAATGTTATCAATATCAATTAGATTATCATCCAACCCAAAGGTACTGCAAGTGATTGATGTCTTAGTGGCAGACATCCCTAAATTTATGGTCTAATTTTAAGTAGGGATTGGTCTGGGAAACTACATGGATATTTCACAACCGATTGGTCACACATGTGGTTACCATACAATGGTAAACCAAATCAAATTAGATTTGATCATGAAAAATTCATGAAACATACAATCACTGAATTAGAAGGATCGAACAAGCCTGTGATTTTTACTAATAATATTATTGGAAATTATTCTGCTGAATCATTTCTTGGCTCATTCAATGCCCAAATCTCACCTTTCCCAGAAAATACTGTTACTTCTCAGGTTGAAATTTTTTCTCAATCAGACACTTCTAAATGTATTAATTTTAGTAATAAAACTTTAGATCATTATTTATTCTGGACTCTATACTTTGACGGTTCAAAATCATACGATGGTGCAGGAGCAAGTTGCATTTTAATCAATCCGCAAGGAGAGAAAACAATGCTAGATTGCAAACTCGAATTCCAATGCATGAATAATACTGCTGAATATGAAGCATTAATTCAAGGCCTATACAAAGCCATTGGATTAAACGCTAAATATTTGCAGGTATATGGGGACTCTGAAATAATTGTTAAGCAAGTTAGGAACACAATCCATTGTATTTCTGGACACCTGAAACATTATCAAGAATTAGCTCAGAACCTCACTTCTCATTTCACCGCATTTAATATTTCAACAATCCCTAGGTTACAAAATTCAAGTGTTGATTTACTTGCTAATGTAGCATCTAAATTGATACCATTAGAAGAATTTAGTCCAAATAGATTTTCGATTGGGTTGATTTCTAGGCCTTCCATTCCCAATCACATAACAAATTGGAGAGTGTTTAATGATGATACATATATAATCGAGTTTCTTTCATCAGATGGATCTTATGAAGGTAAAATCGTAGACGAGCATGAACATGACCTATAGATTGAAAATAAACAGGATGCAAATCCAATTCCCAAATCTGTAGTCAAGATGGAAGATCTCTATGGTTTAATAGATAATTTTAAAAAGATTACCAATTCAAAAACACAAAGTTCTACTCTAAGATTTGTGTTAATTAATCTTGGTACACCTAATAAGCCTCAAAACATAAACCTAGGTTTGAGCTTAACACCTGATGAAAGGATGTCATTCATAAAATTTCTAAGAAAATATAAAAGCATCTTTGCCTGGGATTATTCAGATCTCAAAACATATGACACTTCTATAATGCAACATACTATACCCATGATTTCAAATGACAAGTTTTCCTAACAGAAGCTTAGGAATATCCACCCAAACTTAGAAAGTCAAATTAAAGCTGAAATCAACAAAATGCTTAAAGCCAAAATCATTTTCCCTATTAGACATTCAAAATGGGTGTCAAATATGGTTCCTGTGAGGAAAAAGAATGGAGACCTTAGGATTTGCATAGATTTTAGAAATTTGAATAAAGCCTACCAAAAAGATAATTTTCCTTTGCCTACCATGGAGCAAATTTTGTAGTCAGTTGCAAGCTCTGAATTGATGTCTTTTCTTGATGGATTTTCAGGTTACAATCAGATTATGGTTCATCCAAATGATAGATTGAAGACTACATTTAGGACAAATTGGGGAACATATGCATATCAAAAGATTCCATTTGGATAAATTTCAAAGAAACTAATAAGAGATAGCTAGTTCTCCCAAGCAAATCGCTAATTGTTGCGTTATGCAACAACCCCCCCCCCCCCCCCCACCCCCCCCCCCAAACCAAATTTATTATGTATAATATAAATAGGGACCCTTTTAAATTGAATTTTTCCCCTCTTTGTGAATAAAATGCCAACTTTTAGAAAATTTTCACTTTTCAAAAAGCCCTTTTTAACCTAATTTAAGACATATTAAAGTCCTCATCGTAAATCACAAATTGCATGATTCCTTAGTATCAAAGTTAAGCACATTCAAAAAATATTGATATGCGACTTGCGATTGAACTTTGTATGTGACATCCTGATCGCATATCGCACATCGGAGGATATTATGTCACCAGCTTAAATTGTTACCTATCAAAACCCTGATATTGCGATCTTGCGATTTTGTGATGAGGACTTTAATATGTTTTAAGTTAGGTTAAAAAGGGATTTTTGAAAAGTGACAATTTTCTAAAAATTGGCATTTTATTCAGAAAGAGGGGGAAAATTCAATTTAAAAGGGTCCCTATTTGTATTATACATAATAAAAATGGGGGGTTGTTGCATAGCACAACAGATGGCCTAAATGATGTAGATGTATTTATGGATGCATTTGAGAGGGAAGTACCAGAGAAGTAGCGCTTCCAGGCTTTGGACTGGGCACTTGTGCTATGCCCGTGAGATGGTGGGGTATTTACAAGGGTAGCTTTGATGATTGGCACAAGTGTAGGAGGATGATGCGCACACGCTTTCAGAAGTTGAAGGTACGAATGGAAAACAAATATGATGGGAAGGACGATCCATGCGCACACTTGGCCAAATGGACTCAGACTTATGGAGTGAAGCCCCAACCGGAATGGGTTCACTTGTTCTATCATAATCTGGATGTCATCCAAATGAACTGGCACTTGGAAATAGAACTCCATCATGGTATAGGTGAATGGGATATTCTGCGCGAACGATTCATAATGACATTCAACTTTGAAGACGAGTTTGACTGTATTGATGATGTGCTACAAGAAGTGAAAGAAGCAATCTTTAGGATACTGCAGGATCCTTTAGACCTAATTCAACCCGATTGGACCACTCAGCTGAGCCACGTTCTGGAATGTTATAACATGACTGCTGAAGAAGAAGATGAGGACCCACAAAAGATTAACATCCCTGAAACAAAGTTTCAGTGCGAGGTTGAGGGACCGCAGATTGAGAATCCTGATATAATCACGCCACTAAAAATGAAACAAGTAAATATCATTACGGAGGCAGAACCCAAATTCACGAAGATTGGAGATTACTGGGATGACGTGAAGATGGATAAGGTCATTGAATTACTCCACGAATACGAGGATTTGTTCCCTACCAAGTTTATAGAGCTAAAAGGGATAATAGAAGACCTGGGCATTATGAAAATCATGTTAAAACACGATGAAAAACTGGTTAAGCAAAGACCTTACCACCTCAATCCAAAGTATAAGGAGAAGGTCCGCTTAGAGCTAGACAAGATGCTTTCGGCAGGCATCATTGAGCCCGTAGAAGAATCTGATTGGGTAAGCCTAATGGTGGTACAAGAAAAGAAGCAGAAGGATGAAATAAGGATATGTGTAGATCTCGGGAATTTGAATGACACTTGTGTACATCATCCTTTCTCGACTTCTTTTACTGATGAGGTATTGGATAATGTAGGTGGCCAGCAAGCGTACTCCTTCACTGATGGGTTCTCTGGGTACCATCTGAAAGGCATTATTGTGTATTGAAAACATTTGCGTTCAAGGAATTTATTCATAAATTCCTATAAGTGTACTTGATGACTGGACTGTGTTTGGGTGAGTGAAACGCCATGTGGAAATTTTGCGCTTGATGCTAGATACCTGTCAAAGGTACCAAATCATGCTCAATCTAAAGAAGTTCATGTTTTGTGTTCCTTTTGGGACTCTGTTGGGTCATGTGGTTTGTAGACAAGGACTGATGGTAGATCCCGTGAAGATCGCAGTGATACTTAACTTGGAAGTGCCAAGGAGTGTGAAACAGATGCGTGCAACCTTAGGACATACTAGGTATTACAGGAAGTTTATCAAGGGCAATTCCCAGATCACTGCGCCTATGGAGAAGTTGTTGAAAAAGGATGTCAAGTTCTGTTGGAACGAGGACTGTAAGAAAAGCTTGGATGTATTGAAATAAAATATGGTCACTACATCGATTTTTGTCTTCCCAGATTGGAAGAAGGAATTTCATGTACATGTCAACGCATCATGTATAGCATTGGGATCAGTACTGACATAGGCTGGCAAAGGCAAATTTTCTCATATTATAGCATTCACAAGAAGAAGGTTACCCAAGGCTGAGAAGAACTATTCCACCATCGAGCACGAAGGGTTAGCCATGGTATACGCGCTCCTGAATTTTAGACACTATTTACTGGGTGGACATTTTAAGATATATACAAATCATTATGTGTTGAAATACCTGTTCAATAAGCTTGTGGTGGGGGGGAGAATGTGCATATGGTTATTATTGTTCTAGAAGTATGATTTTGAAGTTATTGTGAAGCCTGGACAACTGAACACAGGACCAGAGAATCTGTCGCACATTGAAACAAGGGAAGAGCCCACTAATTGGAGAATGGATTGCCTGACATGCAGCTATTTGTTGTGCATGTCATGAATGGTCATTTTGAAGATATCATACACTTTCTAATGACAGGAACTGCCCCAGTAGGTTACACTGTCCAACAAAAGAAGGAGTTAGTGGTGCGCGTAGCAGACTTTTCTGTCATTACTTGGCATCTATACAAAATGGGGTCTGATGAAATATTGCAACGATATGAACCGGAGTTTGAAAGGAGTAGTATCCTCATAGGCACTCATGGGGGTGACGTGGGAGGTCATTATGCAGGGAGAGCGACTGCATAGAAGATTCTACACGCAGGGTTGTGGTGGCCAACCCTCCATCTAGATTCAAAATATTACTACAAAGTGTGTGATGTGTGTCAAAGGATAGGCATGCCATTGCAGAGGGATGAGCTGCCTCTGGATCCACAAATGACATTACAACCCTTTGAGAAATGGGCAATAGATTTTATGGGACCCATTCAGCCCCAAGGGAAGAAGATGGGAGCGTAGTACATTATCACTGCGACTCAGTATTTGACTCGATGGGTAGAGGCAAAGGCTGTGAAGGATTGTACAAGTGTGACTGCTACAAAGTTCCTCTTTGAATATGTACTGACATGATTTGGGTGTCCAAAGATTTTGATGAGTGATTGTGGTACACACTTTCTGAATGAGACGACCAGCACGCTAACTGAGGAATTTTAGGCATATCACTAGAAGAGCACGCCCTATCACCCACAGGCTAATAGGACAGTGGAAGAATTCAATAAAGTGTTGGAGAATGCGTTGACCAAGGTTTGCAATGCTCAGCAAAGTGATTGGGGCCTATGCATACTAGTAGTACTATGGGCCTATCGGACGACATTCAAGAAGTTGACTGGACATAACCCTTTAGGCTTGTATATGGCATTGAAGCAGTGATGCCCATGGAATACATTATGCCTAGTCTATGCATAGTAGCACTCACGGGTATGATGGATTATGGAGCCCTAGAAGAGAGGATCGCACAGCTGACTGAGCTTGAGGAAGAGAGATTTCTCACTGGATTTCACCAACATGTTTAAAAGTAGCGCGAAAAAGCATGGCATGATCAGCACATTAAGTTGTGCACCTTTAAGATAAATGACCTAGTTTTGTTATATGACAGCAAGTTTGATAAATTTCCAGGAAAATTCAGAATGTATTGGTTAGGGCCCTATGTCATTAAGGAGATTACCAACAGTGAAGCGGTTTAGTTGGTTAAATTAAATGGTGATCCCTTCCCAGGAAAGGTGAATGGCAGCCGATTGAAGCCATACACCAGTGGTCCGGCCATTTGACTATATGAGGGTAGCATAGTATTAGCACTCCATGCAGTTGAAAGGAAGCGCGATACTATAAACTACACTTACCAGGTTGAGGAGCTGCGTGATTGGAGGATTGTGCGGAGCAAGGAAGTGTCACAGGGTTCGCGACAGCGTGAAGGGAGCTGCACTACCCCAGGAGAAATCGCACAATTCAACCGGAAAGTGACTGTTAAATTCATTGTTCATGATTTGATGATAGAAATACAGCTAAATGGAGCAAGAGCCTGGCACTTAAGACGAAATTTATGGGCTAGATCCTTGCAAATTTTCCGCCAATATGGCATTAATGAACCGAATGTGGGGGGAGCAGTCGAATTTGAATTCAAAATTCCCTATAAATTACAGGTGGTTTCCCAGTGAAAAACACTTGGCATTTTGAGAATTGAGTTGTTGAGCTCTTAGGCGCATATGAACCGAGAATTATTCGAAGCTCTATTAGCGAGTTCAGCGTTTGAATAATTACCATAGGTGACATGAGAACTATTGAATAGCGTCATGTTGACACCCGTAGAAGATATGGACACCAAAGCAATGACAGCCAAGGAGGCTATGTCGGAAGTTGTTAGGGACGCAGAAGAGGCTTCCCCGGAGGTTGTAGAAGTATTAACGGAAGTTACCAAATCACCATGGACATGTAGACTAAAGCTAACCCCAACCAAGGAGAGTGCGAAGGATAAGAAGGGAAAGCAGCTTGTGATACCAATGTGTGCATCGCCGAGAAGAAACCCACCAAAAGACAAGCCCACCATATAGGAAAAGGGTCAAACCATCAATCTGGAGCCGAAGGAGGAAGAAGTTGAAGACATGCCCATGGATGATGAGGACCTAAAGATAGACATGGAGGAAGTTGAAGTCCAAGGTGCTGACCCTATAACCCGGTTTCCTGAGTACGTCCCTCCACGCAAGGGCAAGACCAAGGTTCCCAAATATATCATGAAAGCAAGGTCCCCTTGCGAACCGCTCTGCTGTCGAACGAGATTGTCTTTGAAAGACCGCGCTTGGTGTGGGTTCCTCTGCTAAAACTGGAAGATTGGGACTTAATTGACCATGAGAAGTTCCTGCACTTGGCGACTGAGCAGCTAGTGCATCACATTATTAACATAACCACTGGGATGACTGCATTGGAGCTGTGGAAGTGGCTTAGGGGAGTAGACAAGGTAGGTCTACTCAACCTTCTATGTGTGCCGCACTACAACTGCACCCCGAATATAGCCTTGGTCATCAAGCAGTTGCTATGCTTGGTGCATGATGGGTGTCTGTAGTTGAAGGAGCCAATACCCATCACCGACAGATTGGTCCATAGGATCATGTGACTTCCCTACATAAGAGAAAATACAACCATGATGTTTGGCGGAAAATGTGGTGAGCAGGCTCTCACGAAGGCCATGAAGGAGAAATTTAAGCTTGTGAAGAAGCCATGCAGATATGCCATATCAAGTATCAGTGACCCTGCCGTAAAGGTGGCCACGCAAATTTTGACAGGGAAGGTGATGAGGAAGTGTCGCACCGATGAGGCATCATCACCTATCATCGCGCTAGGAGCCCAGTGCGCCGAAGGAATTCAGTTCAATTGGGTGCACTATCTCTACGGTGAGTTCCTTGTGAACTGCCGCGAGGCATAGGAGCTCAGCAAGAGTTTCCATTACGTGTGGCTCTTATTGTCTATTGTGCTGGTAACATGAGAGCTGCCAGAGGACAGTCAATTCCCCTCGGTCGTGTCAGACCTCCCAGAAGCAATGAAGTATGCTTCGTTGTGGATGACCAAGGATGCGCAACGCATCAAGGATAGAAAGATCTTATGGATCTTGATGGAGATGAAATTTTGCATGGCCATAATTTGCAAACCACGGTTGTCATCTACTGTGTTTGCCAACATGCAGGGGTATGCGGAGTTCAAGGAATATTTTCACCATATGTCAATTAGGGCACAGAAGGACCCTGCGCAGATATGGTATGACTTTCCTTACTAAGCAATGGATGACGTAATTGATGCAGTGCTTGATCGTTGGTTGGCAGAATAGCGCACTACATCAGACTTGGTGGTTGGGGTGAGCAAGTCCACTGCGTAACACAAGGAGGAGGAGGCCAAGCTCAAGATGGCACAGTTGGTCAAGAAGAGGAAGAAGGAGGCCACTGACAAGGCCAAGGTAGAGTGTGATGTCGCCTAGTATACGAAGAAGAAAATAAGTGGAACAAAACGAGGCTCTCACAAAGGTGCAAGGTTGCCTTTGCCTGAGACAGAGGAAGAGATGGATGAGAAAATAGAGTAGCACAGTGTGGACCCACAGGCGATGTCAGCCTGCATCAAGTGTCCAAGGGAGCAAGAGAAATGAGGGTCGAGGAAGAAATCCAAGGCCACTAAGACGTCGTTGGACACAATCACCCTCACAGAGGGAAATTTGCATGAAATCGGAGACACGGTGTGGGATGTCACCACAGAGGTCCTACAGCAGTTTGAGAAGGAGCAACAACTAATATTAGGGGCCATCTTGACAGGTCTGTAGGAGCTGCAAACCTGCGCATCACAGGTTGGCACAGTGTCCACCATCCTTGTTATCGACACTTCAGAAGCTATTAAGATGTTGTGCGTGAAGGTCTCTAGCATGATAAAGTTGCCCAATGGAGCACTCACCACAGAGAATGAAGCTGACAAGCCCACTGTCAGTGCCCTCAAGGGAATAGAGTTGACTCTGGCAGTGCTCCCTAGTAAGGTGCTCCACCTATGGTAGGATGGAGTGATCACAGCGCTGAGGGCCCATGAACACCATGCTCTACAGGTGATCAACGAACAGTGGATTAACAATGAGAAGATGGCCCTACAGCGTGACTCTGCCATCACTGTCGTGACCGAGGTAACCGCCCAAAACAAGTGAATAATTTAGGTCGTGTGTTATAGACATTTTTGGGCACTTCAACCCCAATCACAAATGTCCATAAACTGAGGGCTCCTAAGTCCCTAAAAGTGTTGCTTCACTGCCTAAAGGAACAAGGTCAACTGATTACATCATCTCCTAGAAGTTCTCCACTAAAAACTACTCATAAATGGTCAAAACTGGACCATATTGAAAGCTCAATGCAGAGGGTACGATGCATATCACCTTCCCAATGTACAGGGTGCGATGCATACTAATTTTCTTCTCTGTAGGGTGCGATGGTCAGGAATGGACAAATGGCAGGGACAAAAATGTGAGGTGGAATATCATGGAATCTTCCAGAAGCTTCCCCTCTGACACTTGCCACTCCATTTTCGACTAGGGATGAATAAGAGATCATCATTCTCCAAGTGGAAGCAGGAACTATCAGAGAGAAGACATTAATTAAGATCCCAAAATATGACTCACCTCTCTGTAATCATCTATATATGGATCCCTCATCACAGAGATCCAGAGGCTGGAATTTTGTATCTTATAGAGAAGTGTTGTTAGTATTCTGGTGGACATTCACAATGTTGGGTGATCTAGCTTTGCTTGAGATGAAGAAGGGCTTCTTAGCTGGAGGATGATGCTGGGTCAGAGCACATGGTTGTAATCTTCTTGCTACTTTTCATCTGAATAAAGCTATTCTTGTTTCCTTCCATATTCTTGTGTACTTGTTTATATATGCATGTATATGGTTAATCCACATATGATCCTGCATTATTTATGAATTTAGATCCTTGTTTATTGCATAGTAGTATGTTGTTGTGATTCCTCAGGTCCTTTTGAAGCTGGGCAGACAAAGAAGCGGCAAATCTCTATCAAGAAGGAGAGGAAATCGAGCGCAAGACTCAGGTTGGCCCTCTTGGTTCTTCTCTCATCTATTTTCATAAAAGGAATCAATAGTACACTTTGATTGTTTTTTTCTAAGATAACCACCCATCTTAGTGGGAATAGTAGCATCCGAGTGGAAACTATTCCCGTATAACAAAATGGCGACTCTGCTGGGGAGCGACTAGATTACTTGTTAGCCTATCTATCCTTGTTTCTTTTATAAACATATAGACGGAGCCTGAAGTCAAGCCAGCTAGCCTTCGAACTACATTTGTCATACAAATGCAAATTAGATCAATGTTGCTTCAGTCAATCTCCGTGTTTTTCTAATGAATTAAACAATAGATCTGCAAGCAATCTAATTGCCCTAAGTGGTGGCTCTAGTAACCTCTTAGATCACCTCTGTGTTTTACATACATTGATCTTTACTTATTCAGCCTAAACACCTGAACTAGATTGCAAACTGTGAGTGAAATCTCGTTCAAAGTCTCTCACTGCTACCATCACACCCTGCCTTCAAGGCAGCTTGTATGCATCGCACTTCTCGAGTGCAGTAGGTGCGCTACATACTGAGTTCACTGTGTAACAGGTGCGATGGTCAGGGAGGGTTAAATTTACCCTCCAATTGTGGATTTTTCTCACTGTTTTTAGTCTTATTCTAGAGTTTTACTGTTTGTAGTCAGTGTACTTCTGTGAAAACCCTTTCTCTTGCATTATTCCGCCTCCTTAGTGCAAAGAACTATAAATGTTTTTATGTATTGTGCGTCGTTTTAGTTCTCTTTTGCAAAAAGTAGCATAGTCGAATTGTCGTCTCTAGATCTGAAAGTGTCGTAGCTGTCATTTTCAGTTTTAGAAAGAAATTCCATTGTTTTAGATAGTCGATTATACAGTTACTATTGCATAAGATTTTAATTATTAGTTTTAAAATTTCGAAAAGCAATTTCCATTTCAAAATTGCAAAGTGTATCTCTTGCTTTCACTTCATTTTGAAAAAGAATTTTGTTGAGTACTGTTGCTTTAAAAGTAATTCAGTTTTGCACTTAGCTTTCTTAACGTCATTCACACATTAAGAGACTGAAAACAAATACATGCATGTGAATTTGCATTTTGAATGCTTGGCTTGATTTAGGACTTTGCATTTTAGCGTGTGCTCTGTGCTCTATGAAGAAAAGATGCTTGACTTTCTTCCCTTTAGTAGCTAGGATTTTCATTGCTGAAAGAAGATAAAACGTTTGTCTATCATCTTAGACTGCATTTTAGGAATTATACATACATCACGTGGTGAACCTAAAAGGCAAATTGTTAAGCAAGATCAACTTAAAATAAATTCAATGAATCTAACAACGCTTTGGAACTTAACGCACAACATCTAGAGGTCTAGGCTAGAGACGTATTCTAGCGTTGTAAAACCTGGTAACTATTGTTTTCAGTGTTGGTTGGGTGATTCCTCCACTCTAAGACGGCAAGTGCCAGTACGGACTTGTGCTCCCACGTACCGTCGAGTATATATTGGGAGACCACAATAGGCTGCATCCTTTATCCTCAGGAAGCTATGTCTGCCGCCTTATCGATCGCAATGCACCGAACACAGCATTCAGGAAGATTGACTGCCGTACCATAAAAAGTATTCTGCAATTTTGCGATTGGTTTGGTAATCCTCTCTACCTAGATCTCCAGAGAAGTCCATTTTTCTTCTTTTCAGACTCCTTAAAAGAAAAGGTCCTCTGAGCCCTTGTCACTTCAGGCTCAATAAAAATCGAAGGTGACTAGAGTCATCTTTTGTTTTTTCTCGACCCTTTAAAACTGAAAAAACAAGTTGTGTCCAAGCGTCTAAAAATTTATTTTAATCGAAATAAAGTCACAAATTCCCCTGTTGATCTTCAAGTTGAGAAAATGGAGTCTACCAACCAAGGATTTCCCCGTGAAGGAAATCCTAGTCCCTTCTCCTCTTGGGGAGATGTTGGTCCACCCCATATGGCCACTTTGTCACTTCTAGGATTGACAATTGGTTTTTCGGTCTGGCTCTTCTCTACCTCTGTCGTTCAGAATCCCGTAATTCCTGAACAGTCTAACCAGCAACTAGACAACACTAGAGTTGTCTCCCAACCTTCTACTTCATCTGATTCTCCCTCTCCTCCTTCCTCTTCGCTTGATAAAGACGATAAAGCTAAAATTCAAGTAACTGAGAAGAAGAAGAAGCAGAAAGAGAAAAAGGAAAAGAAGAAAAAGGAACCAAAATCGAAAGGGAGCAACCAGGTATCGTCTAGCAAAAATTCACACACTGCACAGTCAAAACCTAATTCTCCTTGTTTCATTTGCAATGGAGACCACTATCACCGAGATTGTCCCTGCATCCCTCGGATCTTAACGGACTAGTCTCCTCATTTGCACAATCCGGTAGCATCAAACTCTAGCGATCACATTGAATGCTCACCATCAACTAGTGAAAGTGAAGCACATGGGCAAAGAAGGAATCCTAAACTTCCTTGTAAGTTGTGTGAAGGCGATCATGCCATCCACCACTGTCCCTTCCTTGAAGCGGCTAAAAGAGTTTTGGATAATCGTCCGGTTTCACCACTACGACTTCCTCCTAGATATCAAAAACTCTTGCCAAGTCCTCCACAGGTTGAAAATCCGGCTAGCCCGTCATTATGGTCATCCGAAGCACCTATCATTGAAAATGAACCCTCTGAATCCATACCAGATGAAAGTCAAAGGGTCGATATGGCAGTTGACCCGGTCTTGCCTTCAGAGTGTTCATCTTCGAAAGATACCATCACTGAAGAGAAAAAGAACGCCACCGTTCAAATTCTTTTCATCAACACAAACTTCGATGAGCTTGGGGACAGTCCTCCCATTCCTTTACCACAGGAAGGAAGTTTATCAGAGTCATACCCGGCCGTCTATTCAGTCCCACCTCCAAGCAACCTAGTCATTACCTTTGACTGGAACCTACTAGGCAGACCCCGTTTACCAGCCAGTATACCATTCAGAATCATTGTACAAGATTACAGAATGGTTATGGCTGGGACCATCATTGATGAAGGGGCTTCTGTGAGTATCCTTTCCTCAACTTCTTGGAAA